>JBBBWG010016891.1:0-15603 GCA_037176905.1 Azolla pinnata
CAGATCACTGCTCTTGATAAACCTCAGTCATGTTCTGTAGAGACATGTAGCAATGATTTAACTAGTCCAATATTGGCTTGTCCCTGACAGATGGTTCGGACCATATGAGGTTCAAAAAAGGTTTGAGAATGGAACATACCGACTTAGTGAGTTGGATGGGACAATGATCCGAGTACCTATAGCCGGGAAACGAGTTAAGGTGTTCAAGAAGCGGAATCATCAAGAACCCTATATTCTGACAGATAGAGTGAACACAACGGACGAGGGAGAGGAGGACTCAGAAAATGACTCGATCAATACGGACCAAGAAAGTGAGCAAGACCTCTTGATCAAAGATACAAAAGTCTCTATGGAAGACCAAGATGGTGAATAAGTCTGGCACATACCGGAGGATATGCGGGTTTGGCGGGGGCGAGTGTCTTGAAGTAGAAGGGTCATTGTGTGCAAGCAAAGAAAAAAAAGTAATCTGTTACAGATAAATATATAAAGAAAATAAAATAATGTAAAGAAAAGTAGTTGGTATAGCGGATAAGATATATGCTTTTAAAAATAGAGGTCTAAAGTTCGATTCTCTCTCAACTTTTTTTCTTCTCTTCTTCTTACTTTTTTTCTTCTCAACTTTTACTTTTTTTCAAGTTTCTTTTTTTTCGTTGTTTTTTTTCTGTGGTGACCTACTCGACTATCTATAAAAGGAGTGAAGTTGAAAGGGAAGAGATTAAGAAGAAGAAGATAGGCCCTAATATAAATTACCATAAACCCTAATACCTAATACCCTAATACCCGATTATTAAAACCCTAATCCTTTTTCTAATCTCAAACTTCCTAATCTCTCTTCTAGACCCTAATTCTTTCCTAATCTCAATGTTCCTAATCTCTCCTCTAAACCCTAATCCTTTTTCTAATCCCAATCTTCGTAATCTCTCTTGTAAACCCTAATCCTTTTCTTAATCCCAATCGTCTTAATCTCTCTCGAAAACCTTAATTCTCTCAATAATTTTGCTATATTTTATTTATATTTATTCTCCTAAATCTTTGAACAACTTTGTAATAATATTTCATAATGAAAATAATATTTTGAATCTCTCAGCAAATTGTCCATCTCTTAGTTCAGAACTCCAGTGGTTCCACCCCACATACATTTTGAGCTATATAGCCCAAATACTACGACAACATTTTCATGAAACGCTCCAAGAAAAACATTCATCTGTTGGAGATCGGGCCGGATATCTTCATATTATAGATAATGTGCACAAGCAAATGCACTTGATCGTACTTAGTACGACTTCCGTAATATATCAACCCCTTGTTGTACCTATAAATCTTGTCTATTTCTCTTTTCTTATTTCTCCTTTATAGATTCATTGGAACATGCCGCATTACGAGGGAGTATCAAATACATGCATCTAATGGCCATGTTTACATTGTCCATTGTAAACAGATTATATTTGTAATAAGTTGAAAAGCTTTAGCCCTAGGTTGGAGGTATAGATATCAAGCTTATATAGTCGTCCAAAGTTGGTTTCTCCATTGTAAATATAACATATTTTGTACTTCTTGTTTTCTCTCTCGCTCTCTTTCTCTCTTCATATTCACCTAACGTAGTTTTGTTCACTATCCTTGCATACATACTTTTCACCTCATTGTACATTAGAACTAATGTAGTTCTGTTTGACCTGACGAGCTCACCTCCCAACAACCTTATGAACACATTTGTCATGTACATTGTGTAACATGCCTATCAGTTGGAGGTATAGGCCTCATATAATTGAACCTTTCACTATTGCTACTCCTAGTTTAGGCCTCTTAGTGGGAGATTTTTACATGTATCCCCATACATTCAAATGTGAAAAGGCCAAAACTAGTCTTTCACTAAGGAATGCAGGTGTGTGGGTTTAGTGAGTGAGTGTGTGTGTGCATGCGTGTGAAAGAGAGAACAAGCAACGAGCAACACAATCTCCACTCCCTCTCTTTGTCATTTCTTCCTCTTTGCTATAGCAATTTGCTGCTACCTTCTCCTCAGTTGTGACCTCCTGCAAAATATAGAAATGTTGTATCCTTTCCTTGTTGCTCACCCCTTCTCTATTGTGCACCCTCACTTACAAATCGTCCAAGGAGCAACACTCCTCCCTTTTGTTGTCCTTGCCCTTTGACTTGGAGCAGAACTGAGCTTCTCTTCTCCACCGACATCCAACATAAATTTTAGAATGTAATTGATACACATATATTTACTAGATGTGATACATAGTTGTGTATTGCATTAGCTCTTTAGCTTATAAAGTTTTTCTGCACCTCAGCTCTAAGTTAGTTCTTAGTATAAGTTTTTCTGCACCTCAGCTCTAAGTTAGGTCTTAGTCCTTAGTGCTTAGTTCTTCAATTCTTACTAAGCCGATCCTTGGCTCATAAGTGAGACAGTCCTTGGCAATCTGATCCTTGATTAGTTGATAATCGGTCCTCAACTCGTTGGTGATCCAATCCTTGATCACTTTTTTCAATTTTGCTGAGAAGATTATAGACCATAGGGGTCTTAGTCCCTTCAACAATATGTTGCAACACCAATGTCAACCTCACCTACCTCATTGAGCATTGTCTCGTTTGAAATAATTAATGGCCACATCCTTAGAATGGAGTTCCATTCAAGCCATTTAGTAATGTACAATGTTGTCATTGATGAGACAATGGAATTTTTCTTTATTGTGGAAAGTCAGAAGATATTGTCCACTAGCACCCAGTAAGGGGTTCCTAATGACTTGTCTATCGAGCAAACAAGATTGAGAACTATCACCAACTGGAAAAAGACAATGTTGGCATGCAACGAGAGCCATACAAGTAGATCGTTGTGGATTTTACTTTATTTTGCTTCTATTATTCACCTGCGATGTCAAGAGGTTTTTAATTAAGGATAAGTCTTTGTTGTGGATTTTACTCACTCACCTTCTTATATCTTAGAGTGGCAACTTGTTTCATGGGTTGCTCGAGAACATATAATTCTAGCTGTATCGGAACCCACATCGATCAAAACAGTCAACGGGTGCATGTTCTCGTTGGGTATAATTCACATAAACTAACTCGTCACGAGCTTTGATAAAGTATCTATCATAGAGCTACCATGTGATCGATCAATCATGACCATGTTCATAATATCGCCGGTCTAGCTTGCTTTTTCAAAGTGCACTTCCCATCTTTTCTCCAAAGTATATTTGTTTTTTTTACTTGTCGATTATATACTCCTACAATACAGAAATTCTTGACAAGTCAGAATAAAATACACATGTATGCAGAATACACTCAAGAGCGGATTCAATGACATGTGGACTCTTCCCATGCTTTTTGTTACCCTATAAACTAGCAAACTTGAATGGAGGTTGGTGTGCAAAAACAATGTGTATGTGTGAGTGAGTTTACGAGCAACTTAATTGAACTTTATATACAAGTCTTAGCACATTAGATATAATTGGTGGACTCAATGGTAAAACTAGACATTTGTTAGAATATTAAACACGTTAATATTGTTTCGCTTATAAACCACTACAATAAAAATGTCTAGTTTCATTGTTAATTGTGGGAAAATGCGCTCATCCTGCACATGGCTAAGCTCAATTTCTCGATGATAAGTTTTGTGAGACTCATCTCTGCTTTCAATTGATGAATTTGCAATGGTCGTGGCTTGAGGAGTTTGATTAGGTTAAATCGGTTCCCAGCTTGGCAACACTTATGATCTCCTTTCGTAACTTTTATCCACACACACACACTCACACACAACATAGTCGTTTGTGGCGGTACTGGTTTTTCATGCTGATTGGACTACGAATTTATGGACATTTTTTGGGTGGTGAATCTTGGCGTATCTAAAATTGTAAACAATATGTACACAAAATAACGCGGTCTTAGAGAATGGTCGATGTATGATGCATGTGTGTATGCCGTGTGTGGATGTATGCATGCATGCATGCATGCAGATGTGGAGGGAAGGGGTAGCCACGTGTCCGCGGCTTGTCCCTGGCGCGCCAATTTGGGCGAGCGGATTTGGGGGGGCGCGCTTTTTTTAACATTGCTTTCCCTAAAATAAATAATCAGAACAATAATAATGATAATGATAATGTGTGTATATATTATTAAATGGAGGGTTGAAGAGAGGCTCTTGATTGATGCCCCGTTCTCTTTCTTTGGAAGGGTCGGACAGACGGACGGACAAAACTTTTTTGAACTCTTTCTTTCTTGCTTTTGTGTGTATGCAAATAAATAGAGTTAAATTAGAAGAGGGCCACAGCATAACTCCGGCCAGCCAGCCAAGGCAGAGATATATGGGGATGGGCTTTTAAATCAGCTTCTGCTTCTATACAAACAAAAAAGGTCAACTGTGCAACCCCCAATCCTTATAACTTATGCACAACAATTACTGAAACGCAACAATCCGAGTCCATTGATCCACCCCCTGATCGTGATAGTTACTGAAAGCTTCACTCGGCGGGGGATTGAATACGCTCACGAGTCACACTGACTGGGCCCTCCCTCCCTCCCTCAGGAAAACATGTTTTGTGATATAATCATCATATCATCACCATCATCATCATCATCATCATCATCCTCATCATAACTCGCTAATCAAAACCGTTAAGCCTCGGGAGGTCTGAGACGTGTGCTCACTATTATTGTAGGATGTTGCTGCATACATGCATGTCATGCATCATTGATTCTCGACTTTGCATTGCCTTTAAAATCTCCATGTGCTGCTTGCTATGTAGGTATGGTATTGCCCGTGCCGTGTCCATCCGTCCGTCCATCCATCCATCCATCGGCATTCATTCAATTCAATGCGAATGGCTTGGCTTGGCTGCTTATGAACTCGGTCAGTCGCTTCATTGCATCGACAGAACACACGCATAAACAGAGATCCATACCCTTAGCCTGCAATGAAATGCATGGATGTCTAGATGCTCATACATTGACTCGTATACATGCATACATACATACATACATACACACACGTAGATGCATACATACACGTACATACATGCATACATTTCAGATGCATACATCTAAAATGGCATGCAGTCTATCTGTCCTCAAGTTTTTTGGCATCCCTTGGATGCTCATCTGCTTGCTTTGTTGCATGATGTTCTCTTCTCAAATGCACAATTGTATAGGTATAGCCTGCTCCAAATTCCTCCTTCAGATAGCAAGTAACACCCAAGGTATGAGCAGGGATTGGTTTCATACCTATGCACTATGTGTAACTTACTTGGCTATGGGTCTAGGGCAAGGTAGTTTTGTTTCTCTTGTCGTCGATGATGATGATGATGATGATGATGGTGGTGGTGATGAGGCTTGCTTGATATATATATAGAGAGATGGATAGATGATGGATATACAATATGCAAAGATAGATGGATAGATAATCCCGTCGTTGACACACAAACAGATAGACAAACAAGAAAGACAGATAGATAGGCAAGGAGAGCAACTCCTTCGTGTGTGAGTCTCAACCCCATGTCGAGCAAGCACGGCAATGAATATCCTCCAACGAATATGTGTGTGTACATACATACATACGTACGCAAGTACATACATGCATAATGTAGTGTGTAGGATAGGGAGTGTGGTATGTACAAACATACATGCATATCTCTCTCCCTATATATATATAATGTGGGTCTAATATGGTATGGGTATGGAACAGGAAGTGCCATACCTCGTTTCCGTCTGTCTGTATATAAATAAATAAATAAGTAAATGTGTGTATAAGAGGCTCCCTCGCTTATTTATTTTCAAAGTTTTTGCCATCACCATCCATCTATCTTAGTCACACCAGTACGCATACACACACATACATACATACCTTGGCATACATACATACACAGATACATACATACACATAGATTCTACGGCTTCTAACTAAAACAAACTGCTCCTTCTCCTCCACCATACCCCTCCTTCTCCTCCATACCTCCTCCTCGCTGCTGCTGCTGCTCGCCAATCTCTCTCTCTCTCTCTCTCTTTCTCTCTATTCTATGGGCCTCACCACCGGCTCCCTCCCCCATCCTCCTCCCGCACCTTCTTCATCATCATCATCAGCTGCTGCTCCTCCGTCCACCACCACGACAAAGAAGACGACCACCAACAAGTTGTGGATCTCCTCCTCCTCCTCCTCCTCTTCTTCCGGCCTCGCCCCGCTTCTCCCGCACCTCCGCATGGCCGTCCTCTGCGCTTCCCTCCCCTCCTTCGTCGTCTTCTTCTTCTTCTTCTTCAACTCCAGGAGCGCCACGACGATGACGCCGAAGACGACGACCCTGGTGGTGCTGCACGCACACTACCAGGTGGTGGCGCTGATCTGCGTCACCTCCCTGCTCACGCTCGCCGCCATGGTGTGGCGCCGGGGGGCCAAGAACAGGTGCTACCTCCTCGACTTCTGCTGCACGGGGGCGGAGGGCAACATCTGCGCCAGCGAGGAGAACTTCCGTTACTTCCTGGGGACGTGGAAGGGCGTGAAGGAGAGCAACCTGGAGTTCCAGTACAAGGTGCTGGGGCGGTCGGGGGTGGGCGGGGAGGCGTACGCGCCGCCGCGGCTGATCGAGATGGGGGAGGAGTCGAGCCTGGCGGACGCGCGGGTGGAGACGGAGAACCTGGTGGCGGCGGCGGCGGCGCGGCTGCTGGGCAAGCTGGGGATGGACCCCAAGGACGTGGACATCCTGGTGCTCAACTCGAGCCTCTTCAACCCGGTGCCGTCGCTCACGGCCTTCGTGGTGAACAGGCTGCGCATGCGCAGCAACGTGCGGAGCTTCAACCTGGCGGGCATGGGCTGCTCGGCGGGGCTGGTGTCCATCGGGCTGGCGCGGGATCTGCTGCGGGCCAGGCGCAGGGGCGGCCTGGCACTCGTCATCAGCACCGAGAACATCACGCGCAACATGTACTACGGCAACGACCGCAGCTTCATGGTGTCCAACTGCCTGTTCCGCTGCGGCTGCGCGGCGGTGCTGCTGAGCAGCCGGCCGCGCGACAGGCGGGCGGCCAAGCTGGAGCTGGTGCGCTGCCTGCGCACCAACATGGGCGCGGACCAGGACGCGTACGAGTCGGTGCACCACATGGAGGACGCCGAGGGAAAGCTGGGCGTGAGGCTGCAGATGAGCCTGGTGGAAGTGGCGGGGAAGGCGCTGCGGGCCAACATCGTGCAGCTGGCGCCCAGTATCCTGCCGGTGCGCGAGATCGTCAAGGTGGCCCTGGATCTGGCACGCCGCAAGCTCTTCGTGCTGCGCGGCGGCGGCGGCGGAGGCGACAACAAGTCAGGGCGGCGCCCCCCAGCTTACGAGCCCGACTTCAAGCAGGCCATCGACCACTTCTGCATCCACCCGGGCGGGCGCGCCGTCATCGCGTCCATCGGCAAGGGCCTCAAGCTCGACAGCTACCACATCGAGCCTGGCAAGATGGCGCTCCACCGCTTTGGCAACACCTCCAGCAGCGGCATCTGGTACGCCCTCGCTTACTGCGAGGCCCAGGGCCGCCTCAAGAAGGGTCACAAAGTCTGGCAGATTGCCCTCGGCTCCGGCTTCAAGTGCAACAGCGGCGTGTGGCGTGTGCTCCGCGACATCGACCCCGTCGCCGATGATGCCCCCCATGGCTGCAATCCATGGCTCTCTTGCATCCATCGCTACCCTGTCCTCGTCTCTGACACTGCATCTGCATCTGCTTCTGCTCCTGCTTCTGCTTCCCAAGAAGAAGAACAACGCTCCTCCTCTTCCTCCTCCTCACTCAATCTACCACAACCACCACCTCCACCTTCTTCCTCCATGGCAACGCCAGCAACAACATCGGGATGACGACGACCCATTCATCCATCCTTCCTCCCTCCTCCATCCATCGATGTCATGTACACCCTTTTCTTCTTCATCACCACCACCATCATCATTACCGCCACCGTCTTCATCATCTTCTAGCTCTGTTTCTCTTTGCCTTTGCTGCCGCATTGGAACCCTGTCCCGATCCACAATCAGTCGTCCACAATGCCCACCGCCGCCGCCGCCGCCGCCGCCGCCCAGTGCCTTGTCATGGTGTTCTCTGTTGCTGCTGCCCTGCCACATTCTGACGAACTGACTACCGAGGGGTCGCTCAGAACGCACGTCATAGATTATATATCTAAAGTTTGTAGGCTAAACAAGAAAGAGGGCTATTCTCATGCGGATCTGAGATGCATATATCAGATCCATCGATGTTCGTGTTGCTGCTGCTACGGTGCCTGTTCCTCATCCTCATCATCCTCTGGGCCTTTGATGGGCGGGCTACTACATTACTACATACATACATACATACCCGTTTGTATGAATTGGATACAATCTAGCTACATTGTTATTATTTACATGTCTTCGTTTCTGCATCCTCCTATCAAATTACATACATTTAAGCTGTCCGTTAAAAGCTGAATTATTATTTTTCCGCTTTCTTTCTGAACAAAGAAGCTAGCTGGCAAAGCAAAGCTGTGGGGCTGTCTTGTCTGTCGCCAAGGCTACATGCACCCATACATACACCGTGTAGAAGAAGAGTGGTCTCTAACTAACTAAATCAAGGGATTTGTAGATTTGTTTTTCCAAATGGATTTTCATTACCCCATCTGCTGTTAAAAACCCTGCTCCTATTTCTGTTCTTTCTTCTTTTTAGTTTTCTTTTCGAGCATTGATCCCTTTTTCTCTGAATGCATCGCAAGAATGTGTATACTCTGGAGCCATGATCTCAATTTCTTGACATGCAGGTCGAGCCCCATCCATCCACCCATCGATTTGGAGGTCAAAAGTGCATCATTCAGTGCACTTGTGAATGGATCAAATCCAAAAAACACGGACTGTTGGTATCGAATACATATCTGGTAGATCAATAATGAGAGAGCACATCAGATTAATAGCAACATTGATGGATGGGCAAGCCAGGAGAGAGAAAATGTATGTATTCGAAAACAACATTCTCTCCATTCCCAACTCATCATCAAAGTGAGCACCATCAGTAATCAAGTTTCTTCTTTATGGGTATGGATGTAGTGCTCAGTTGCTGCCCAAACTTATATGTGTACATTGCAGCATTCTCTATGTGCATACGTATATCTATTCTATATATATACCTCGCACAAAAATAATCCACTAAAGAAACGTAGTGTTTTGTTGCCTGCTCGCAAAACCCAGCCGCTGTGAGCAACTGCAAACTCAAATGATGATGATCCGGTTCATGTTGGGGCTATGTGGCCTTGGGATCGATTTATGTAGATACATATATATATATATCCATCCATGGCAAGAAGCTCCACCCATTGCAGGGGGGAGTCATAATAGACCTGCAACCGAAGGCCATTGTTTTGCCCGTGAATAACAAACAGAGAGGCTGGCTTACATTTAGTGCGCACTCACTCGCTTTTGGGGAGAAGCTCCAACTCATCTCATCATCCTCATCAATGAGCAGGGGGGCCCATAGTAGTACTCTTCTAGTATGTAGAAAAGGATGGATGGATGGATGATGGGACCTGCATGAGATCCAACAACCAGACCAGACCTATACGCCCGCCAGGGTACATACATACACATACATACATACGAGATCAACAGAGAAAAGCCATGGTTTACTGCAACTGTCGTGAAAGAAGAATCCACCCATCTCTGCAGACATCCTTCCGCCCCAAGGGAGGAACGTTCGACCACGATTGGGAAGTAGTTTATGACAGAAGAACATCAGAATAATGATAATCGACAAAACAAAAGGTCGTGGGTTCAAGACCAAAAAATTCATGAATGTCATGATGAACTCAAATAACTGACGTAAAGTAAAGTATGTCATCCGAGAGAGATCAAGATGACCGAAACTGAGTGCATCGATGACACCTGGGGTGCGAAATCGATACACACTCTTGTATATAGTATACACTTGCACCGAGACTAGTTACTATGCATTTGTGTGTATGTGTGAACACAAGCTTGTTTGACTAACTTGTCGGTCATTTAAACTACTTAGGTTCTCATGTAATCATGCCGATAATCTGGTTAATCTGTTAGTTAGCACAGTCATCAAAGGAATATTAAATAAATGTACTCATGATGTGACACGTCACAGTTACGGTTATCATGGATATTAGCTTCCAATATATATGTTTTGGAAATACTCTGTGCTCCATCTAAACTCTTTTACAGAACTAATCATTTTCCTTCGCGTATGATATCATCATACAAATGTTTAAGAGAATTTAATGTGCCTATTAACTGGTGGGTGTAGAATTTCCAATGTACGACATTGTATGTAGATTCGGTATGTAGATGGTGATCTAAATAGTTTGATTTATAGCGCAACTTGCCCGGGGAATACTTTTTACAGTGTCCAATGCATTATTTAATTAGCATAAATCAGTTGTATTTTGGATTAATGATGATGATGACTCATTCACCTACAATGTTATTCAAATGCACAAATTCAATGGCTGCCTGCCTATGGGTGTTCCCAGTAAGATTTTAGAATGTTAGTTAGCTAGGTATAGATTTACCCAATTTGCTCTTAAATTTCGTAAACATATCATGTTTTGAAGTTCAATAAAATTGTCATTGGTTGGATTGGTGGTGGTAGCGAATAATGATATATGGAGCCCATTGTTTGTTGCATGAGAATGGACACATGTTGGGATCGAGACCATGTTTAGCTTGTGGAAAGTTGGCAATGGCCTTACTGCTTCTTTAATTAAAGATTGGATGTTCTTTCGTTCCAAACGAGATAATGAAGAGAAAGTTGTGTTATCATCATTTAGAGGAGGTTTTCATATTATCACCAAGTGCAAGACTGTATTGATAATTTTCATAATTACCTTGAAGTTAATCAATTTGTCTAATAAATGGGGTTCATTTCTAGATTTGATATGGTACTGACAGTAATGAGTTGTTTTGGATGGTAGAAGCTACTACTTTGCTGTACAAAATGATGATAGATTTATAACTTTAGGTGAGCAAGACTATGAAATATTTGGCCACTATAATTCCTAGCAAATAAGGATAGTTGCACGTGTGGAGATTTTCAATTTGTTTTTCAATCCTACTGTTTGTAGTCAATCTAGATGTTGCTCGTTAGATACGTTCCAAGAAAATGATGTATCCTCAAGTTGAAGATGTTAGAATATCTTGGAATGTATGGGGTTATGAAGGGAAGCCTTTACAAAGATTGCAATAAGATATAGGATAATATCAATGGAATACCCCATGTGTAGTTAAATCTATGAGTTTTTTCCAATATTCCATTAAGTTAAGATGATCCATACTTGGTTTAATCAATAATTAAAACCATATTGTCACTTTCTCATATTGAATGTAACAAGGTATAACTTTAAATTACTTGTCAAGGTTTTGGGGACACTTGTAGAAAACAAAGCAAAGAGCAGCGAAGATTATTATGCTTCAATGGTTTGTAATTCATTATTATGTAGACAAGAATGCATGAGATACTTTAAAGCCTGCCCAACGTGTAATTATGATGATGAAACACAAGAACATTATTTATTGGATTTTTATGCTACTCTAACATGTTTGGGACCGTATAATGTGGATATATATACCATCGGCCATGTATGACTTGTTTTCATGGGGACAAGCAGTATTGGCATAAAAATCTAGGATAGTTTTTATATATAAGACTTCAGTTGCAACTTATCTAATTGGGGATTCTCCCAATCCGATTTCTTTTTAAATTGGAAAATCAAGATATGTATCTAGGATATAAGACAAAATCTTATTAAATGGGAATATTTGAGTTGTAAAGTTACATGACATATTTAGAAGACTCGGTGTATGAATCGTTTTCAAGGAGTTATAGTGTCACCAATACAAACTTTAGCAACAATTTGGAACCTTGTCTCTATTTACATTCTAGATCATATGCCTAGGGGTTGTGTGTTCTTCAAGAGAGAACGCTCTGGGTTGTCTTGCAACACTACAAGGTAGTATGCTGGTTGCCGCGACTTTGCCGTGTCGTGCAATTTTTTTTTTCCTGAGCGGTAATTTTACCGCGAATTTGCTTTGAGATTTTCCGCGAACTTTACCGTGAATTTTTCCGGACATCTTGCCGCACACTTATTTGTGCATTTGCCGCGACCACCAATGGCAATTTTGCTGTGACTATATCCGCGCCATTACCGGGAGCTTTGACGCAGCTATTTCTGCGACATTAGCCAGACAATTTTCCGCATGGAAAATCTGCAAATTTGCCGCGTTGATTTACGCAGGCGTTGCCGAGCATATTGTCGCACAAAAAACTTTCAATTTTCCGCAACCTTAGCTGCGAATTTGCCGTGACGATTGCCGCAATTCTTTCCGGGCATATTACCACAAGTATATGCGAGACTTTTTCCGCGAATTTTACCGGAGATATTACTGCAAAATTGATTTTCATCGTGCAATTGCCGCGAGTTTTGCAACAACTATTGTTGCGAATTTGCAGCAATGATTGCCACGAGTTTGCAACGAATTTTGCCGCGATTATCCTGCTGATTTGCCGCAAGTTTACCGCGGAATAGCTGCAAATTTGCCGCGACCAATCCGCGTAATTACCGCAACAAGTGTGATAACCTCCCATTTTAGTTCATTTCAGGCAAATTAGGGGTATAAACAATTGCTCTAAGATATACTTATGTTGTAAATCAGGTTCATATATATTTATTGTAATTTAAAATTGATATATCAATGCAATTTGCAAAGCACATAGAAATATAGATGTATATATCCACATGTTTATAAGCAACCACATATACGTGTTGATACCCATGAAATATATAAAAAGTTTATCAAAATGTGTATTTGTATATATACTAACATGCAATTATGTATCAACCTTGTACAAACATAGAAGAATATGCGCGTATGGTTGATCTACAAGTGGATCTACATGTATCTACGCAGATAACGTTCAATATGCTAGTATATGCAAGTTTATAAGAGAATATACATTAATCATGGCTATATATGAATCAATAGGTAGATATATTTGTTAGCACACATAAATATGCATGAGAGTATGTATAATTACATGAATTTGCATGTTTGTTTGCATATACAAATGATTAGAGCCTGATTTTTTCTATGTTGTAGCTATGTTGCTGCAAGCACATAGCTATCTTCCAGCAAATACGTGGCAAATTTAGATTCATATGTCAGTTGCCGCACCTTTGCCGCAATATAGCCGCGCAGTTGCCGCCACTTTGCCTCGAACTTATCGTGCCGCTAAATTGCTGCGCCTTTGCCCCACATTTACCGGAAAATTGCCGCAAGTTTGCCGGAAGTTTGCGTCAAATTTACCGCGAAGTTGCTGCAATTTTGTTGCTTTCATCATGGAACTTTGCCTCTGCCCTTGCCGCAATGTTGTATAGCAATGTAGAAAATTTCATTAAAACCCTAATGGAAAGATAGGCCATTTAACCAGAAAATCTACGATTTCATTCAATAAAAATATATATATTCATGAATTATGGTCAGCAGTTTGGGTTAGGGTTTAGGTTGCATAGCATAATTAGAATATAATCTTTGCAATGTTTAAAACTGAGTAGTTACCCGTTCACAATGAGATGGCAAGATGAAGGTCCCTTCCGAGGCACTGCAGATTCGGGTGGAGTCAATCATTGTAAACCATCTAAGATCGAAGACAAACACATCGAATCTTCGATAGTCAAGTTTAATGATGTTTTGGATAATCCCACAATATTCATGCTCATGTCCATCCTCCCGCTCATACGTGCCGATCAGTCCAGAGTCCGCCGCATATCGGTTCCGATCAATGGCTTCGGTGCGGTAATGTGTGCCGTCCCACCAAATTGCATTATAATAAGTGCACTGCAACATTAATAAAACGATCTGTTTTAGACATGAGATAATTTTTAGTATTAACCCTAAGTTCGGTATTAGGGTTAGGGTTTAGTGTACCGTAGGACTACATCCGCGCGCATATTCCCACTCATCTTGTGTAATGGCTACACGATGGTCGGATTGATCCAATCTGTCCATCTCTGCATGCACCCATTCAGCTGTGATTGATGGCGGAAACTCGATGATGTGGCTCACCAGTGGTGCAAGTCGACCAACCTCACGCCGGATTTGGGCACGCTCACTCTCGATAGAAATCCGGACTGCATTGTACCTGTCCACCCAAGGTCTCATAACTTGCGTGTTCAGGATACAAAAGTTGTTCATCTTCGCATGAAGCTCCCGCCCTAAATTGACACTACAGCCCATCCCTTGTGGAACGACGGTCAGACCATCTTCTTCTCTCACGTCCATCGCCGACAGCGAATGTCGAATGGAAAAGGGGTGGGGCAGCGACGAATCTGCCTGGTGTAGATACTGCGAGATGAACACTATGCCTTCCTGGATCAACCACCTTCGCTCATGCTACCTTCTAGCCGTGCATTTTGTTTCACAAAAATCCTTCAATGTTTTCATGAAATGCTCCAAGAAAAACTTCCATCTGTTGGAGAGTGGGCCGCATATCTCCATATCCTGGATAATGTGAACTAGCAGATGCACCTGACTAGTGAGAATGGATCGCGGAAAGGTATCCTCCAGAAGACAAACTGCCTCTACTGCTTGTACTTGGGCCGTCTCTAGACTTGTTGGGTCCACCTATTTCGCGCTTACAAACTGGACGAGCGTGCCCAGCTTGTATAAACATTGTCGGAGCGATTCAGAAGCTATTCCTGAGACGCTAATCGGGAAAATGAACTATCGAAAAAATAGAAATAGTCAAATATTAGTAGCTGGGTTATCAAATCTGAACTGATAAAAAAATTCGAGAGAACTGCAACTACCTGTAACATCTTATGCCAATCATGGGACTCCAAACCCGCAAGTTGTTGCACCCCTTTGCGTCTTTGTTTGGAGAACGTCCCTCTCAAACATCGCATATACCTTGTTGGGGTTCTAACCTTGGTGATCAATATCTCCTTTACATCTCGCATCTCTGATCTCGTCAAGGTCCACGAAGCCCTCGGTAATATCACTTGTCCATTTTTGCGCTCCACCGGCCACGCACTGGGCATCTTCCCGCAACACTGCAAATCCATCTGAATAGCCAATGAGTCTCGGACGCCCATCAGGTGCTCCCACAACGTCGTTGCCACATTCTTGAAGATGTGCATTGGGTCCAGTAAGTGGTTGATTTTGAGGTTCTCCCAATACGGCAACTCGAAAAATATTGACAACCTGCACACACATCACACAAAGATACGGGTTAGGGTTTAGGGTGACAAAGTTGCTGCAAACACGCGACAAATTTGCTGCAAACACATGGCAAAGGTTCTGCAAAACTCGTGCCAAACTTGAAACAAGCACGCGGCTAAGTTGCTGCAAACTTGCGGCAAAGTTGCTTCAAACACGTGGCAAATTAGCAGGAAACTCGCGGTAACATTGCTGCAAAATTGCGGCAAAATTGCTTCAAACTTGCACCAAACGAGCAACAAATGACATAATCTAATTAAACGCTCTTACCTGGACTGTTGTGTGAGGCTGTCAGGCGGAACAAAGCACTGGCTTCCAGTAGTATGGTGGAGCCGTCAAGATGTGAGTTGGAACTGAGAGAAGATCAGATTTGAAGGAGGAGGCTTCAGATCTGAAG
>JBBBWG010016902.1:0-15596 GCA_037176905.1 Azolla pinnata
TATATATCTACATGTTTGATGTATATTGACTTGTAAATGGGCAGATACAAGCATATTCACTCGTATATTGAAGCCTATATGCAAATTCATCTGTATAGCCATGCAAACATGCATATTCACCTATAATGTACATGTTTGTTTTCATATTTGCTTGTATATGATTACATACATATATATACCCATAAATATTAATATATATATATATATATATATGCATGTATATTTAGATGTATACAAATATATTGGTCTATATATGCATAGATAATTGGATATTAACCATTTTATATCGAATTTAGTATATATATATTATATTATTGTATGTTGGATTGATTGGATAGACCACTTGATTGTTTCAAATGAGGTAATGGGTTGAAATCTTCCTTGTCGCAGCAAATATGCGGCAAACACGCGGCGAAATTGTATGTTTACTCCACATTTTGCCACGACTTTTCTGCAACATAGCCGCGTGTTTGCCTCGAGTTTGTTGCAACATAGCAGCGAGTTTGTTACAACAAAGCTGCAAATTAACTTATATTAGTATGTATTCATCTGTATATGCATAGATACATGCATATTCATCTAAATATTCATTTTTCAATGCATATTTATGTGTGTATGCATAGATATATGCAGATTTGTCTATATATCTACATGTTTGATGTATATTGACTTGATGTTTGCTTCATATTCTCTTGTATATGATTACATACATATATTTACCCATAAATATTAATATATTCATGTATATATATACATGTATATTTAGATTTATAGAGATATATTGGTCTATATATAGATAGATAATTGGAAATTAATCATTTTATACGGAATTTAGTTGCCGCGAGTTTGATGCAACATAGCCACGCTGTTTGCCGCGAGTTTGATGCAACATAGCCACGTTGTTTGTCGCGACTTTGCTGCAACATAACCGCGTGTTTGCCGCAAGTTTGCTACAACATAGCTGCAAATTAACTTATATTAGTATGTATTCACCTGTATATGCATAGATACATGCATACTCATCTAGATATTCATTTTTTAATGCATCTTTGTGTGTGTATGCATATATATATGCAGATTCGTCTATATGTGTACATGTTTGATGTAGATTGAACTGTAAATTGTCAAATATAAGCACATTCACCTGAATATTGAAACTTACATGCAAATTCACTTGTATATCTATCAATACATGCACTGTAGATTTGTATGTATATTTAGATGTATTCATGCATATTGATTTGTATATGAATAGATGTATAGATTTCAAACATTATAAGTAATAATAATAAATGTATATTTACTTTGTAATTAAAATTATATAAGTGTCTGTTAACCCAAGTGGCTAGATGACTTGATTGTTTAAAAGGTCACTAGTTCAAATCTTGCCTATCACAAAGTATTTTAAATTTGCAGCAAGGTCGTGATAATGGGCGCGCGACTATGAGAGCATCTATAGTCACGGTAAATGGAGCGTCAAAATTTTTGAAACAAATCGTGGCAAACACGCGGATATACTCGCGACAATAGACGCGACAAACACGCGGCAAAACACGCGTAAATAGTCGCGGCAAATTTGACATGAGTTTGAAAAAAATTTGTCGTGGCAAATACCTTGTAGTGATGTATATTCACTTGTATATCCATGCATAAACGCATATTTACCTATATATGTACATGTCTGATGCATATTTGCATGTATATGCATCGACACGTACATATACTCGTAAATTTTCATGTGTATTAACACACAGATATAGTTGTCTATGAATATGTAGATATATAGACGCATATTTCTATGTATATGGATAGATATGTGGATATACTGCATTTTCGATCATAATAAACACATATTTACCTCATGTATAATATAACTGTCTATTTAACCAATTCAGTATACTGCTACATTATGTGAAATGAGCTCAAATGAGGCAATTCAGTATGGTCCCAGTAAAAAGTGCGTATAAAGAGGTGGCAAACATGCAGAAAAAAATTATGCAGCAACATTGTAGTAAAATACGCAGTTATGTGCGTGTAAACACTTGCACATAAACTCGCATAAAAGTTTGCATAAAATTTTGCAGAAAAATCACAATAAAATGGGGTGTTTATTGCAAATTTTGCCACTTATTTGCGTAAAAGCTTGCGTAAAATCTTGTGTCAATGTTCGAATCAAACTTTGCGTCAAAATACGTATCAATGTTCGTGTCTATACTTTCATCTATACAAACGGCAAAATGTGCGGCTAAAGGAGTGTTTATACTTATGTCAATATTGCGGTAAAACACCCATCAAATTGTTTGTTTTACTTGTGGTTATACTCCTGGCAATAGTCATGTAGAACTTCCTGTCAATTGTTAAAAAAAAATTGCGACAAAATAAGCATCTATACTCACGACAATATATGGTCAATTTTTGTAGAACATGTGCAGCTATATGTGCAACAAATATAAAAAAAAATAGTCGCGTCAAGGTTGCGGATATATTAGCGTATATACTCGCGGATATGGTCGCATATATATTTGCGACAAAACTTATGTAAATGCTCACGGAAAATTTGACACATTTTAAAAAAAAATTTGTTACGACTTGGACGCGTTGTCGTGACAAACAACCCTATCCTTGTAGTGATAGTCACGACAAATACGTGATAATACTCGCGATGAATTTTACGCGATTTTCAAAACAATTTGTCGCAACCTAGACACATCGCGTCTAGGTTGCAACAACAAGTCACGGCAAACGACCCTATACCTTGTAATAAGAGTTATTTTGTAATAAATTACTCTTCCCAAAACGTTCTCGCTATAACATGTATTTCCGGTCCCACCTAACGATTGTTTATCATTCAATACTCTTTATTGACATTCAAGAAACAATCTCGATTGTACACAATGTTTATATTGACTAAAATTAAGGTACAATATGTGTTAAGTTATGAAAGAATAATTTGACTAACTAATGAAAAAATAGAGGTGCAAATACCAAAAGATTTAGTGTGGTCGCACTAGGTAGTAACCATAACATAATTACATATGTGACCAAACTCAAATGGTCCATTCACATGTTTCCTTCATGGTGACGGAAATATTATAGTAGATTATTTGATAGGATGACTTGGGCTACCCATGTAATTAGTTCTTTAATCAAAGTGGGCCTATGCCCTAATCATAAGTACTTATACTTAAGACTAAATTAAATAAAATCTTTATTTTGAATTATATTAAGTAGGCTAAGTTAAAATGCATCTCAATTGTAATGTGGTTTATATTTATTCTTGATATGTTCGAGATAGTCTCACTTCTCTCGATATTTCATCATCTCTAGATACCCTCACTATCCAACTCATTGATACCTTCTACTCCACCATTAGTTAGCTTCCCACACCCAAGTCATTCAAATCACACTCATGTAGGGTTTATGCCTCAAAAGAGGTGGTATGATGGTGAGTGTGGTGAGTTATAGAAACAGCTTAGGATATCTCATTGTAGGGGCCCAATGATTCACAGTGAAGGTCGACAATAAATGCAAAAGATAAGAAGAGATAAGAAATGTGCTTGGGAGGAGTCACAATATTGGAGCATATATTATATGCTTATGAATTGGGTTATTCTCTAATGACTTGACATATATTGGGACATATATCAGATTCTTGACATAAATATGTTTAGAAACTCTACCAAATACCTAACCAACTCCTCATTGCTACACCATACGCATTTAGACTTACAATGGACACTTTTTTCTTTGCCTCAATGGTCTTAAAGGCAGCTATTAAAAGGTTACATCATACAAAAGCAATTGATGACACAAGCTTATAAGAAGTACAACATCTACTATATGCGCAAGACGATCTTGTTCTAGTGATCATTAACATCTTTAATTGTGTCCTTGCAGAAGGTTTTTCATTAGAACGGAACATGGATATGTTAGCCCCCATACACTGAGGAGACACTATGGATCAACCACATATAGGACTATAATTAGGATTGGACACATATTGGTTAACTATATGGGGTGACGATTGAATCCTAAGCAAATGTGAGAAATATATGTGAGCACCTTGTGATTGTACCTTGGGTTGAGAACATGAGCGTTTATGCACACAACGAAGTCTCCATGTAATACCTCTTGCTCCCTACATGACTGCAATAACATCCTTTTATAGATGGATTCTCTCTGTTCACACTCGACTACTCCATGATAAGAGGTGGCCGGCCAATTGAGATCTATAGAGGTCATCTCAGACCATATAATCGATGTTACTCAAGTTCATCCTTATGAACTATTGTATATTCCCTCAGAGAAGAAGACTAGTAGGAAATTGTCATGGAATGGATAGTTGTGGTTATACTCGTGATCGCCTCATTTGTGTATAGGGGGAGGGGGGGCTGAATTTGTGTTAAAACACGCAATTGTTAGAAAAACTTTCAACCGGAATGCAAAATGAAAAGAGATGTATCTTCTTTGGCACACATATATGAATGGTACTTCTCTCCACCGCTTGTAATCTTGATCATAGTTACCGGGAACGTAGCTCCCATTCCGAATGTCATTCCCGAGTGACAAAAGTTTGATTCTCCTTGTCGTTGCTTTAGCCCTATCGCCCAGAGAACATAGCAGTTTCCCCGGTCCCCAAAGGAAGGACGGCTTAGCCTAGGGACCTTACCGGGAACGTTAGTGGAAACTTGTTACCATTGCGTTCCCAACAACGTTCCTAGTTAGTTCTCAATAAAAAAAATGACTAAATAGTAAATCTACATTTTTACAAAAAATAAAAGAATAAATTTAAATTGATTTTTTATTTAAGACATTATTTATATAATTTGACTAGCTATAACTCGAATATCAATTTTATTATTTCTCTTGCAAAATCCAAGTTTAGGTCTTCGTAATTCTCTTTTTTTTCAAGCTTGGGGCTAATTATTTTCTATTTTTCTCCTAGTTGTTAGTATAGAAAATAAGGCAAATTAATTTGTGAATGTGACTGTATTAAAGCCTCATCTAGATGGCCATATCATCTTAAAATAAGCCTCATTATCCTCATAGTATCTCGTTCTAATAAGAAAATGATTGAGCACAAAACAAATTATAATTGCAAATATAAACTACTAAACGTTATAATAAATTAATTAAAACAATATCTTTATTAACCTTATGTTTTTTATCTATTTAGACATAGGAAAAACTAACACTTTTTCAGGTTATAAGTTAAATTTTATGCATCGTTTTAAAATTTTAATTGTCCCATGATAATATGGACCGCAGGGGAACACCGACTTTAGTTTTAAATTAAAAAAATATGAAAAAAATTTCGTTCCCCTTCCCATACGTTTCGGTTCCCGTTCTCGAATTTTCCACTTACGCTCCCAAAACGTTCCCATTCCAGGTAACTGTGATCTCGATACCGTACAAGTTACGCTTATACGTTGGATTGAACGATCATCATCGAAGTGGTGAGAAATCTAAAAAAAGAAGTCATCACAGCATGAGGTATCTTGTGATTTTGTATCTCAAGTCAAGAAATTTGTCTCTGAAGTCAAGAGTCAGGTTGCCAAAAACAGAGTTCTCTTTCTGCTGTTTTCTTTAACCCCCGATCCAAATAATAAAGAAACCAAGTGAAAGAAAGAGTCTCTTCCTCCCCTGTTCCCTTCCTTCTTCTTCTGTGTTCCTTCCCCACTCACTCCCTCACTCACTCACTGCCTTCACCTTCTTCTTCGTCTTCTCTCCTTTCTCTGCTTGGGGCTATGGCCCCCAGCAGCAGCAGCAGCAGCAGCAGCAAAGCAGATCGGAAGGCTGCCCTCGATGTTGCAGCCTGGATGTTCAATGTCAGCACCTCCGTCGGCATCATCATGGTCAACAAACAGCTCATGGCTGTCCATGGCTTCAGTTTTGGTAAGATCTATCCCGACACCCCCCCTTCCCCTTTCTGTTTCTTTCCAGGCTCACAAACCTACTTCCGCCTAAATCTCGAAATCTGCAAAAGATCCTGAATTCAGTTCTGCGGGCTTATCCCCCATACAAATCGGAAAAACTCTAACATGGAAGTTCCTGATAAAACAAAAGCAAACCCGAGAGTTCAAAACTCTGGAGAAAGGGCAGCTGACAAGTGATCGTTTGCTGATAGCCTGAATCTAACGCATCAACCTGTAAGAAAAACCCATCAAACGAAATCCGGAAGCCATAAACTCAAAAAGAAGAGTAATTCCAAACCACAAAGGCAACACAGTCAAAAAGAAAAACTGACAAGAAAAGCCTGAAAACAATCAAGGCACAACAGAATTAATGGGGAAAGCTGACAAGGAACAAGCATGGGGAAAAGCCTCATGGGCAAAACCTTGGAAGATGGCAAAGACTTTACAGGATCTGCCGTTTTTTACTTTTGTGTTTGCAGCGACCACACTGACAGGGATGCATTTCGGCATGACGACGATCATGATCTTCATCCTCCGCTGGGTGGGCTATATCCAAGGAACCCACTTACCAATCCTAGAGCTTGCCAAATTTGCACTCTGTGCAAATTTCTCAATTGTCGGAATGAACGTCAGCCTAATGTGGAATTCCGTTGGTTTCTATCAGGTAGAATGCTAGCATTAGAAAGAGATGCATTTTGTACAAATCCCTTTGATTGATTTTGAGAATCTAACAATTTCCTTTTCTCTCCTATTTCTATCGCCACAACTTGGGGTCATCGTCAACAGATTGCGAAGCTAAGTATGATCCCTGTCTCATGCTTCCTCGAGGTCCTCTTCGATAAAATCCGCTATTCACGTGGTACCAAGCTGAGTATCATCCTCGTGCTGCTTGGTGTCGCCATCTGTACTGTCACCGATATCAGTGTGAACACCAAGGGCTTTATTGCAGCCATTGTAGCTGTCTGGAGTACTGCATTGCAGCAATATGTGAGTTTTCTTTTCGCCATCCTTAACTTTCATTCATTCATATGTGCTGCATTTTGGTTATAAGCCGAATGTATCTGCAATTCATATTTTTCTTGACATGTCTTTCGTGTAATGTACCTCGTAGGGTCATTACTGCTTCCTTTGAAGTTCCTTCTCTGGATTTTCATTGTTGGCTGATTATTCTTTCAAATGTAGTTATAAGCTGAAAATATGGTTTTTTGCATGCCATAAGCTCAATCCATTGATATTGCATCATATGAGCCCAAATCGTTTTGATAAAGCAAATTTATTCATACGCCTCTTATGACTTACCATGGCACTAAAGATTCTAGGAGGGTCTGAAAGCAACCATATATATATGTGTGTGTGTGTGTGTGTGTGTGTGTGTATCGGGGGTTCACATTATAACTTTGTTGGCTTCTACTGCACGCTTCTTCTACATGTCTAGTTCATGGCCCTCCTTACCATGTGTAGCTGTGATTATAGAGATTGTACTGCAAGATCTCTTTTGTAGTGTGATCCACTCATTAGGTCGGTTGTTGGGAAGTTCTTGTTGGAGAGCTGAAATCTTTCTTCATTGTTCATGATAATTCTGTAGACTATGAGCACAATTGTAGGGAAAATGGGTTATAGCTCTTTTTGGTGTAGTGATAAAGCCAAACAGGGACAACAAAGATGTACCAATTCTATAACATGTACAAGCCCTTAGTCTTCCTGGTGACGTGAATGTATTGGAGCAATTGATGTTCTGTCAACGTGTAGTTATATGGCATAATCTGTGTTTACATCCAAGAGTCGTATGCAAAACCGAAGACTGTTTTTGGTCCAAGCTTAAGGAATGTGATGCTGAGAGAATTGAAATTTAGTGTGACCTTGTCTTAGTTATATTTTTTATTGGATGAGGGTTTCCTCTTGCTAACATTGATCTGTGTTAACAACACTAATATGATAATTGTGAGGACATGCAAGTCACCAGATGTATACATTCTTTTCTTCTATACTTGGTTTTGGTATCATTTAATCTTTTCTTTCTTTCTTTATGTTTTGGTGCAGTATGTACATTCTCTTCAGAAGAAGTATTCTCTCGGCTCGTTCGATCTTTTAGGTCATACTGCACCCATCCAAGCTGCATCTCTACTGCTAGCAGGGCCCCTGGTTGACTTCTGGCTCACGAAAAAGAAAGTAACACTATACGATTTCAGTACTCCTTCTGTGGTAAGAAACAATTGTTTCAGTCTGTAGGACAGAAGTCTGCATTTTTAAGGCTGAATCTATGACTAATGGGAAATCCTCTGTTGTTTGTTTTCTTCAGTTCTTCATTGTTCTTTCTTGTGTTATTGCGGTTGGAACGAACTTGAGCCAATTCATTTGTATTGGGAGGTTCACAGCTGTCACTTTCCAGGTGCTTGGCCACATGAAGACTGTACTGGTTCTGGTCTTGGGGTTCTTCTTATTTGGGAGGGAAGGCATGAATTTACAGGTTGTCCTAGGCATGATACTAGCCATTTTAGGGATGATTTGGTATGGCAATGCCTCATCTAAGCCTGGAGGAAAAGAACGCCGACATTATTCTAGTCTTAGTGACAAAGCTCAAAAGGGTCAGAGTAATAGTTTAGAGGGTGGAGATGCGAGTCAGAAAGTTTGATTGGAGGTAGCCTGAAATGTTTAACAATCATTGGTAAAGCTCTTCCTCTTCTTATTAGTCAGCGTAAGCAATGAAATTGTCCACCGATCTGGGACTATGTCACCTCACTTGATCTTTTCCACTTGATCTTTTGTAACAAATGCTCAAAATTCTTTCTCTTTTTCTGAGTTGTATTTTTCGCTCAGGTATCATCAAAAAGCCATCCCAGCAATCCATTCCGCTTGTCTTACTCAGCAGATATATCTTTATGCCGAACTATAAATACAATATATATATCCAACTACCATCTGTTATGATTCAGGCCTTTGTTGTGTTTATGAGAATAGACGATATAAATTGAGGAATTATGAGGGTTCAATTCAAAAGATGGTGTAAATATCTGCATCTATCAAGGTGATGAATGTAGATGTAATTCATTCACATTTCCTTTTGATGATTGGAATGCTCTTGCACTCTTCCATGCTTGATTGCTTCTTCAGCAAACTCTTCATTGGGTGGTAATCAGAGTAAGTGTCATACCACTTGTTAAATCTGACATTCTTTATAAAAATGTGGCATGCGTATCTATTTTCTTGGTGTGGTAGGGAACATATCTCATAATCTTGTTTTGCTGACAATATTAGATGTCTAAGTATGCAAGGAACATCTGAAGGGACTAACGCATATCAGAAAAGTTGATTTTGGGTATTGAATTATTTTTTGGTTCTGTTCACCAAGGGAGAAAGATGTACCTTAAAATGGTTTTATTCTAGTCTTCAAAGTTCTAGAGTGAGATCATCACCATCAAAACCATCCCAATCAAACCAATCATGATGTTAATTGGTGTCAAGCATCCAAAGACGTAATGAATGGAATCACATTAAGCTAAAATCCTGTGCTTAGTACTAAAAACCATAGGGAATCAACTAACATATTTTGATATGACGCCATTGAAAACATGTAGGGGAGTCATGCAAAAAGGGTGGACAAATGTCTGCCACGACAAGAAAGAGGCACCAACATATCACTATTACTAGCCAGAGAATGCATAATATCAACATGATGATACACCTAACAAACAATACAATCACTTTTTCCTGTATCAACATATGCTGGCTCTGGTAGTTCGCACTTTTTTCTAAGATCTGCAAAGAAACTAGAACAAGCTGAGTTCAACGAATAAATGAGAATGATATATAGAGATCATAACTTGTTCCTTGTGACAAGTAACTAGTTGCTTATTATACATTGAATATAACGAAGTTGTGCAGTCCGCACATAATCACTACACAAAGGAATGTTTAAGAATTATTGCCTTCCAGTCTGATGTAAACCAGATGTACCGTGGGAGCAAATACATGTTAGAAGTAAAGAGGAATGTGGATGCTGGCTCTGCTTTCCTTCATCATTTGGAATGAATCTCTTGGCCTTTTGTTGTATATCTTTTATACACAGGAAGTTTCTGGGAGGAACATTTGAATTATCGACAACCAACAATGGTGAGCACTATACTTTATGCTGTTGATAAGATCTTGTTCCTTTTCTGGATGTTTGCACCCAGCATTCTCAGCTTACTGTCAAGCCCCTCATAACCTCTATCCACATGCTCTGCACCCTCAATAGTTGTTACCCCTTCTGCCACCAACCCCGCAAGTACAAGAGCAGCACCTGCCCTAAGGTCCTTTGCCCTCACGCACGCACCTGACAAGAAACTGCAAAGCAAAAAGCCATAAAAACGTACCCTTTTGTTTGAAGACAAGCATGCTGCTTTGCTCGCTAGCCACTTGTGTTACATTTGAAAGTTGTATCAGACTGGCTCTGAAGTGTTTTTACTGACAATGCATGTATTATCATTTCAAGGGGCAAATACAAGCGTGGCGTAGTCACCTTCCCATATCTCTGCCATAAACGATAGCTTCATTCCTTGATTTAAATATTTTTGCACCAAGCCTTTGAAGCTCCTCAACTGAAAAGATTAATTACATAGGGTACATAAAATTAGTAACTGCTATCATCACAGCTTTACGTTTGACGAAATAAATTCATACACCATAACAGAAACGAATGCGTTATGTTACCGTGACCCATTCGATTCTCGAACACCATCTCTTTTATTGAGCTCTCGCCATGGCACATAATCATAAGTGACATGAGCTGAGGTTGCAAATCCGTTGGAAAACCAGGATATGGGCCTGTGATCATCTTGACACCTTGAAGTGTTGAAGAAGGGATAATCTGTGAAAATCATAAAGCAAGGGAGTTGAAACTCGGAAGACTGAATACAAGAAATTTTTCAAAGTTTTTACCTGCAAACATCCAGCATCTTGTTCCCTAAAATGACAGCCAATGCTTCTCAACTTTTGCACAACTGCTGTCAAATGATCGGGTATGATGGGAGACAAGGATATAGTTGATTGTGTGATTGCCGCAGCAATTAGAAAAGTGCCGGCTTCAATACGGTCAGGTATTATTGAGTAAACTGCACCATGAAGCTTGCTTACACCCTTTATGATGAGCTTGCTTGTGCCAGCGCCCTCAATCTTTGCACCGCAAGCTGTGAGAAACCTAGCAAGGTCCACCACTTCTGGTTCCTACAGTTTTCCTCAATATTTAGGCTTTAAAACGGTTCATATTCACAACAAAATGCAAAGGCTTAAATGTACAAGATGCAGATTTTAGTGGGCGCCAGAAGGTGCTTTGGTAGAGGAAACACTAAAATCCAAGAAAAAAACAGAAACTCCAGATTTCTGGTACACCATCCTAAAGGCACAGTTCTCAATCAACATCACAGCGAACATTTCACCCTGAAAATCGTGTCACATTTCAAAACTCCTCCTTTTGCCTTAAACAGGTCAGTTCCTTGAGAGGAATGACACCTGCAATTGAAGGAAACATAAAGACTTGTAATAAGAAACATTCAATAGGCAGCCCTTTGGAGGATTTATCAGTACAAAGGGCTACCTACCAGACAAGATGCGCTCACACAAGTTACTCCTGCATGACATTATTGAACCCCTGCATACTACATGTTTATGGAATGCATATTAGAGGGCCTATTTCCGACTGCAATTGCAGATTGCGGCCATACCTCCTGTGCTCATGATCTCTAAAATGATTCAAGCTACCACAAGATCTTTGAGAAATGCCCCCCATCAAGCAGTTCGTTATGAATGAAATTCATGTTGAAACCAATATTTCGATTGTGCATACATAAAACGATGTTAGAGATTATGAGGAGTTCTCAAGCACACAAGTTTCAAGCCGATTTTGTGAGAAATTAGGATGTAATTATTCAGGTTGTCCCTCTCAAGCTGCATTATTATGATACTAACCATTGGGTAACCACAGGCACAATGATGAACTTTAGGAAATGGCAGCAGAGTCTGGGCAAAGAGTGCTAATATCGAATTTGAGCAAAGGGGTAAGAGCATTGGCTCGCATAGGAATACAATGTGATTACTACCCAGGGGGTGTCATCGATATAGGCTTGCATACGAACAAATCATTTACAAAAGACAAATTCTTTAGAAACGGAGGGGCATATTGCTTTGCAAATTTGCCTATCCTCTAATAGATAACTATCACCAAGTAGATTTTGTATGAGATTGACATAGTTTCATGAATCTATAAACAAGGGAGAAATGTTATAATACAGAAAATGTGAAGGATTTATGTCCTACCAAAACACCATGTATACAGAGACTTGTAAAGGCATAAACTGTGTCTCTTTGAAGCACACTCGCACTAGAATAGTTGCACATAAGGGTTGCAGTTGAGGATGATTAAGAAATGATCCTCAGCATGGACAAGCTACAGACAATTGTAGCAGCAAAAGAGCCAAGTTTGTGAAATCTTGAAGTATTATTCTCCATAGCTCGAGTCTTGAATCAGCGTAAAAGTCCTTGAAGCCCTCTCTCTCTTAGCAATCCTTTATAATGGGAAAATGGAATTAAAGAAAAACAGGAAAACGTTCATTACCTGAGCAACATTCGATAAGACTGACTCGCCATCAGCCAAGCAAGCAGCCATCATAAGCGTCTCCGTTGCACCAACACTCGGAAAGTCGAAATGGAAGTTGCCCCCAGGAAGTCTCCTACCATTTACCGTATATGCATGCACCTTTCCTTGCCTGCAAGTACAGACTAGACAAGCACGCCCTTACATATCGGAACGAACAAATCGTGTGCGAGAAAGCATGCAGCATATTCGGAAGCTTTCCGCTCGACAACAAGCTATGCACTTGGCCCTGCCTTCAGATATGCATGGGTGGTGAAGCAAAAGGCTTACATTACCTGGCCTCCACTTTGGCACCCAGAGCTTGCAGACCTCGCAAGTGAATATCAACAGGTCTAGCGCCAATGCAGCAACCCCCGGGGAGGGCAAGCATGGCCTCACCATGCCTTGCAACAAGTGCTCCGATGACAAAGAAGCTTGCCCGAATCTTCTGGACGCTATCGGCGCAGGGCTGAGCACATGCCAGGCCTCGTGCATTCACGATCACATCACGGCCGCTTTGCCGAACATCGACACCCAACGACCCTAACACGCGGAGCATCATCTTCACATCGACAAGGTCAGGAATCGATGTCAGCCATACCTCTTCCGAGCAGCATAACGACCCCGCCAACACCGCCAGCGCCGAGTTCTTCGCCCCGCTGATGTGGACATGGCCCGACAGCTTGCCCCCACCAGTCACACTGAAACTGTCTAGCTCAGGCGCCGCGGGAGGAAGAGGGGGAAGCTTCCCCACGGCAAGACCCTTGCTCTGGTTGTTCAATTCCGAGGGGATGGCTAACGACATGTTCTGGATAGGCATGGAGGAGGTGTACACAACAGCTCTCCTGCTCCTCCCCCTGCTGCTGCCCCTGCTGCTTAGATGATTCCTTTTTCTGGAGGCTGACATGTGGGAGGATTCTGACAAGCACAGTTTCCATCCATATCTGCAAAACAGCAGGGCGTCCATTTGTTGGCAAGGCTTTTAGCGCACCAGCAGAGAGCCTCAAGCAATGCAGCAGGGCAAACATTAAGAATGCAGCAAGCCCGAGAGCAACATTGCTGTCGTCCTTGCAGCCGTCGCCGAAGAAGGAGGAGGTCGTTCGCGCAGGCTCGGTGGGGCCGGAAGTTGTCTGCAAAGGAGGAGGAGGAAGAAGAAGAAGAAGAAGAAGAAGAAGAAGAAGAGATAGACGATGTATGTACATGTGCACACACGATCATCCATGTCGCACACACATACATCATCCACACATGCACTCATGCATGCATGCATGCATGCATCCATACACGCATATACATAGATCCTGATATCATCATAACAACCCCACAACTGACTTCACTCTGTCAAGATTGAGCACCGGAACACTCGCATGCCACGAGTCTTGCGACTTATATTGGAAGGACACTGTGCCTTCTACTATAGATATCGTGGAGTAATAATAATAGATGGTCGTACCATGGATTCAAGGCGTGTGTGATCTATGAGATACGAGATAACATTAGAATGACTCTATTTTAATTGTAATGGGTCTCTTTGCATTAGCTATTTAGAGAAGATGTTAGATGTATCCGATATGATCTTCTTAGTCGAGACACATCAAAGCCCAAATAGAGGACTACTACAAGTAGAGGGTTTTGATTTGGGAGTCATTTTCCAACAAACTCACCAAGACATACCACTAGAGGGTTGAAGGTGTTGCATTACTTTTTAAGAAAGCATTACGACATAAAATAAAAATAATTAGAGCAGACATAAGATACGGTCTATGTGGATTGAGATTTTGATCACCATGGATTAAGCAATATATATTGTCACATATTATTTCCCGAAGGGGTTCTCATTATAACCAAGTAAAGAAAGGCGGTATAAATGAACCTCCATCAGATGATATCATTTAATATGTTGTCCGTAAAATTACGAAGTTACAGAGTAATCTGTAATTTTAGGGAAACAGGCAACAGGGTCGTAATAGTATGGAGTCAAGTAGTACAACTCAGATCTGTAATGGCACTTACTATTACAGACTACGGGATACTAATCGATATGGAGGGAAGCAGTACCGACATCTTTGTAAAATTCATACTGATTCGTGGGAGAACCGAAAGGACACGAATCATGTATATAAAGCCATGGAAGCTACTTGCGCTAGGTCAAGAATTTGTACATGTGAGATTAATATAATTTCCTTTGCGCAATTGTGTATTTTATCTTCTTATCATCTTGTCTTCTATATGGACTAGTATAGAGTATTAATTTGACTTGAGTACGTACGTATCTCTATGTTCCTTTTACGATTGATTCTCTATCCCTAGACCCACCATTTAGATGGTCTTGGTCTTTTTATATTGAAGGGCTAACACTTTTGGCGACCATGATGAGTTGAAATTCATTTCAAGGAGCAGAATAGAGAATGGATGTCGTCTCGTTAAGATCCGATACCTCCTTCCAGAATAGTCACACAATCCTTGGCACACACTTTTGCATCCCGTACTAACAATGCAATGGAACTACACTATACAAGACCCACCGTCACGGTGAACAAGTGTTCGAAGGGCCGGAATTACATTCACTAGAACAAACGCCTTGTGACGGGTTGCAAGGATTATCTCCTAGGATCCGATGTTTTTGCTCGACGCACAGGCGGTCGCAGAAAATGTACCCTTAGCTTGTAGGTCGGCATCGCTCATTCCCTTCCCTTCTTCGCAGATTCATCAACATCCATCCGAGTGGGTTGGCTTGATCCACCAGCCCTCATGCTTGGTTTGCCAACCTCCTTTTGAGTCGCCGGTGAGCTCGAGTTTTCTCTCCTCACATTCCTTGTGTTGGGACGCTTGGATGTGCCATCTTCATCACCAGTTCATTTCTTCTTCTCTTCGACAAGAGGTTCATAGTTTTCGCACACAACCTCCGCAAAGCTCGTTTTATCGTCAATTGGATCTGACCATCCTGTTACTCGTCTCACGTTTTGATCAGCAATCTCCAAGTCTTCCGAATCGAATTTTCCCTTCTTCTCGCACTCGAAGACCGTTGGCCAAAATCCAACTCCAGGCTTGATCGTCTTCAGATTCTCTCTTCC
>JBBBWG010016913.1:0-15590 GCA_037176905.1 Azolla pinnata
ATCCACCATCCACTTGAAGTGGACGGTCGGGGGTAGGTCGGGTGGAGCTCGTCCCGATGTCGGACTATGGAGTGCATTTGACAGCTTTCGCAAGTCGTCACGAACCAATGCACGTCTCGGTACAGTACCGGCCACCAGTACTTTTCCCTTCAGCTTCTCGAATGTGGCCCATGCAGTCCCGTCGTGTCCGGCCCAGGGACTCTCGTGGTATGCCGCCAACAACTCTTCCTGTTCCTCTTTCTTCGCCACCACTCGGAGCGTAATGTCGTTTCTCTTCTTCAGGTGCTTCCATAGGCACCCGTTCCGTAGGAAGAACCGGTACGCTTTCTTATCAATCCGGTTGGTCTCTTCCCTCGTCCATGCCACGTCCGGTGTCATCGTCTTCAGGAACCCGCCGATCTGGAGCCACTCCCTGTCGTACTTGCTCTCATCGAATTCGTTAAGCGTCGGAGTGCTCCCCTTTTCTGTTCTCAAGTAAGCCACCTAGAAGAAGTCCACGCCGACTTCCTCGTCCTCCGAAACCGTGCTGCCCTCGTCATTGAACCTCGCCCTCAAAAGCATGTCGGCCATGGCGTTGTCTTTCCCAGAGATGTGCCGTATCTCCGGATTCAGGGACTTAATGTACGCGATCCACCTGAGCATAGCCAGGTCCGGCGTCGCGCATCTGGAAACCATACCGAGAATCGGTAGGCAGTCTGTCTCTACTATCACTTCCGTCCCGATCAGGTAATCTCTATCGGCCTTCACCGCCGAAACGATACCCCAGAGTTCGCGTTTAACCTGGGCGTATCCCCGCTGTCGCTCATTGAGTACTTTTGCACCAAACCGGATGGGGAACCTCGCGCAGTTCTCATCCTCTTGGTTGATCACCCATCTGATTCCGGTCGGACTCATGTCTACGGTTACATAAATCGGAACACCTTTACCGTAGATCCCTTTCCGGAGTGCCGGTGCCGCAACAAGTGCTTCTTTCATCTTCTGGACCGACTCCGTATGCTCTTCTCTCCACTCGAATTTGCGCCATTTCTTTAGCAACCCGTAGAGCGGCTCCGCGACGTGGGCGTAGTGCGGAATCCAGATATGGTAGAAGGCACATGCTCCCAAGAATCTCCGGACTTCCGTGACCGAATTGCAGTCGTGCTTCATTGCGGAGATGGCCTCTACCTTGGCCGGAGACGGTTTCTGACCGTATGACCCGCATAGGTGTCCGACGACCATGATCTCTGATTGCCCGAAGGCCGTTTTTTCCCCGGAGAAGGTGAGCCTCGCGTCTTCTAGTCTTTGCAACACCTTCTCGCAGTCATCGACGTGAGTCGCCACGAATTTCCGGCAGCCATCTGGTCCGATTGTCTCGTCCTTTTCCTCCACCGGGCATCCTTTGATCGGGATGTCATCCTGGAATGGCATGGTGATGTCTAGGATACAATCCCTTAGCACTTTGTTCATTGCTTTCACCATGTGGGCTACCGAGTTCGTCCCTCCTTGCGGGAGGGTACACATCCGCACTAGGCCGAGAGGAGTCCGCATCGTCGTAATGTCCCTGCTCTCCACGGCTAGTTGGAACTGATCGTATCCCGAGTACAGATCACCCACCGACCGAGTAGATTGACCTTCCGGCGAAGGCCTCCGCGAACTCATCTATGGTCGGTCCGATTCTTGCGTTCCGAATGGTCACCTTGTTGACCGGCTGCAGGTCCTGAATGAAGCGCAGTGTGCCGTTCTTCTTGGGCACGGTAAACCATCGATTCAAATACGGGGCACTCAACAGTTTGAGGATGTCCATCTCCACCTTCTGCTTCAGTAGCTCCATCAGCTTCGGGATGTGAGCTCTGGGTACCGGAATCGGTTTAAGATTCCACGGCACATGCGGTACCGTGATGATCACCATTGGTTCCACGACTGTCGAGTCCACGCACCCGATCTCCTCCGGCGAGAATGCGAAGGCCTTTCCGTGCCTTCCGAGCATTCTCCGAAACCGGTCCTCCTCCGCCGACAGTAGGAAGCCACCCCAACCGACCTTGAGCTGTCGTACCGTTATGTCGGTGAACTTGTGTCCTATGCCGGCCGCATCCCGTAAACTCGGGTCCGACGCGACCCCTTTCATTCGTAACCCGTTGCCCTCCGGCAAGGGTGCCACGACTGGCCTCACCTTCCGGTCCATAGTCTTGTACTTTGTATTTACTGGGGCCATTCGATCCGACTCGAGCCCTCTACCGAAGTCGGCGATGACTTCGTACATTCTTTCTGAACATACCGGAATGGTCCGGTCTTCACTAAGGCCTTCTTCGAACACCTCCCGTAACTTCCCCAAGGTGTCGTCGAAAGAGACCACCTCCACGGCTCCGTTGATTTCTTCTTCAAGGCCGAGGACTCCGCATGCACTAAGTCGTTCTTCTGCCCTCTTTTTCTCCCGGCCAGCGACGCCGGTTATCGTACCACCTCCGCTGTCGGAGAACCAAAACTTCCTACCTATGGTATAGGTCTTCTTCCCTATTGTACACCTGTGGGGTTCTTCCGGGGTGTCCGGACTATCGCGGCCCCACGCCTTGATAGCCCTCTCTAAAAACCCCCTCGGCTTTTGCCACCGAGGGTCTCACGGTTTCGTTCGTGGTTCGGACGCACTGTCAGGAACTGGACCGAGTAACGCCCATCATGGCTCTTGATTCGTGCATACGCCGAGCCGTTGTCCAGCACCTTCATCTCCATTCGTGCCGCCGTGATGTACGGTCCTCCGAGTATAACCGGATGCGAGGACGTCTCTTGTATGAAGAAGTGCTGATCGATCTCGACATCACCGATTTTCACTCATACATTGTTGGCCGAATATTACGAAAGTACGACGAAGTCGTAAATTCGTAATATTACGGAAATAATAAGTAGTCGGAAAATTGGAGAGATGTCTATAGAGAACCGAACCGACGCCATGTACATAGAGACTTAGAGATCCGAAAGGGTTCCAAGCATGTATATAAAGCCTTGGCGGCTTACTTGTAAAGGGTCCGAAATCAGTCCGGAAGTAGAGCTTGTTATAATATAAGGAGGTTTGCGCAATCTTGTCTTCTTCATTCTTTGTGTTTTATGTGAGTGAGTCGAAGTCTCTGGCAAATCGGAGTATACGTTTAATCGGATAATCGCATTGGTCAGAGTTACGGATAATTGTAGCTTTACGATCTTTTCTCCATTCGTATTCAACCACGACCAAGTCTTAGTCTTTCATCAAAAAGGCTAACACTCTTTTGGCAACCATGAGGACTTGAATTGGAATTCAAGCCGAAGAATCTCAAATGGATGATGTCTAGGGACGACCCGATATCCGACTCACGGAGGATCACAAGATCCTGGGCGCGAGCATTAGCTTCTCGGACCAATAGTGTAGCGGACCGCACTGACGTCGCTCAAGCGTCACAATGATCTAGCGTTCGCCGAGTGGGAGTTACGTTTGCTGAAACGAACGCCTTGCGGGGGGCTGCAAGCAAAATCTCCCAAGACCCGTCGTTTTCGGCCGGAGCCCACACAGCGGCGGAAAACGTACTGCGCGAATCGGAGGAAAGCAACACTAGAATCGAACCACAAGCTACGGACTGGGCGCCGTACATCGTTAGTGACAGTAATGAAGGATCTTTTACCGGTCAGGGGACCGTGTATTCGGGACTAGGCAGCGACTCGGAGGACGAGTCGACTACTCCGAACGAGGAATCAACCATTTCGGAGAATGATTGTGGACGCGACGGTCTGCATCCGTACCGCCTGCTGATTGTAGTCGGATAGCGGAAGACCGGCGCCAATACGAAGACCTATCCCAGAGGCTAGGCCTGTCCCCTAGTTCCGAACGGGGTACGGTTGAGGAGGCCTCGTCGTACCCAGCTGCAGCGTTCAGAGACGGACTTCTGCGCTCGGCACGTTCCGAACATCGTACGATTGAGGAGGCCTCGTGCTACCTAACCGAGGAGATCGTGGATGGACTCGCACCCTCGGTGAGTGCCGGACGGAGTGTGGCCGAGGAGGGCTCGCCGTACCCAACCGAGGAGGTTACGAACGGACTTGTACCCTCGGTCGTCCCGGACGCTCAAGAAATCAAAATTTCGGAAAGACTCGAAATTTCGACAGCAGTCGTAGTTGGCGGTTCACCAACTGTTGCAAAGGGAACGGGTGTTCCGAACCAAACCACGAATCAGGGACATTTGCAGACGACATCATGCCGTACGCCTACCCTAAGTACTCCAATCACCCGGATGCGGCGGCGCATGTCAAGCAATTCCGGTCCATATGGGCCGTGAATCACAGGACACAAGGATTGTCTCCGACGAAATAGGAGCAATTGATGATCGTGGAGTTTAAGCTGTCCTTGGAAGGACAGGCTGCGCGCTGGTACGCCCAGCAGGATATCGGCACTTTCAGGACGTTTCAGGAACTCGCGGACAAGTTCCTGGAGCTTTTCCAAGTAAAGATCAAACCAACGAAAGTGTTGGAGTACTTTTCGCTCCAGCAGCAAGCGGGGGAGTCCGTAGCGGACTTTTTGTTATGGTTCCGCGCCGTTCAAGCTATGTTGGATACGCCGCCAACAGAGGACATTAAGAAACGACAGTTTCTGAAGGCATTACGGGAACCACTACGTTTTTCCTTCGCCTTGATGGATGCTTCGACAGTGTCCCTCACGGAGATCGTTAATAGGGCACTGAATTTGGATCACCAGCAGCTTGGACTCCGATTATCCCAATTTCGTGCAATCGAAACTTCCCCGAAGGCAGAGGAGAAAGCCTTCCAGCAGGCGGTACAGTGTATGTTGTGCTTGCAGTTTGGTCATTCCAACGTGGAATGCATACAGCGTTGCGCCTTATGCCAAGCACGAACGCACACAATGGCAACGTGCGAATATAACATGCTGGCCCAGAGGAACGCACCGGCGGTTCAGGCCGTCGAACCGGTACTTGGCTCCACAACGGCAACTGCGGTGGACGACTATTTCAACGCAATGGTCGGCCTCAGTTCCAAAACAGTAATTTCTGACGGGAAGAAGCCGACCAGCGATAGGAGCCCGGTTCGTTTTAGGCCGCAGGGCAACAAGCGGTGGGATCGACGAAGGCCGGGGAAGGACCAATTTTGCTTCCGCTGTTGTCAACCTGGACACTTCGCGAGAGATTGCCCACACCCTCCCGCAGGACAAACGTCAAACCACGGGGAAGTGTCGACGAGCAAAGGCCCGACGGTCAGCCTCATTACGCCAGCCGTATGTTAGCCCTTCCGAAGAAAGACTAAGACTTGTCGTGGGGAATGACGAATGGGTACTTTGTTGTTCGATTACGATCTACGGTTTATACGATTAGCTTACGACTATCCGTTTATTCGGAGAACCTCCGATTCTACGTAAGCTCCGGAATTCCGATTACTACGATTACTCCGATGAATCATAGCTTCTGATTATTCGTAAACTCCGACTCCGACAGCTAGACAGATAAAGAGATACACACAAGATGGCACAAGATGACGCAAAGCTCTTCTACTATTCACAATATTCGAACTCTTTATAATGCAGACCCACGGTCTTATATACAAGCTTGGTATCCTTTCGGATCACCAAGTTCCTATGTACATACGTCAGTTCGGATCTGAGACGCAACTCTTCGTTTTACCGAATATCCGATTTTTCGACGGTCTTCTTTTCCGTAATATTACGAATTTACGACTTCGTCGTAATTTCGTAATATCGGCCAACACTATGGCACGGCCGTGGGACAGTGTTCCACACGTCGAACCCATAGCAAAAATAAAGTCCAAAAAAATTACGGTATGTACACTAAGTACAAAAAAATTCAGTCCTCGTTTAGGACGTGAAGTATCGAGAGCTCCTGCTCATCGGCAGTTTCTTCGTCGTCCTCCTCCTCCGCGGCTTCCACTGCTTCCGTTGGCTGCGTCGTTGGCACCACTGGTTCAGCTACGGCTTCCATCTCCGTTTGCATCTTCCGAACAAACTCCTCCTGCTCCGCTAACAACTTCGTAACCTCCTCCCGATGAGAGAGGGCAATTCGCATGAAATCCGTTAGATTTTTCTGTACTGCTTCGCAGTTTGCCTTGTCCAGTTTCCAGAATCCGGGTCCACGAAGATCCCGGTTGGCCTTGTCTACGCGCAATACTTGTAGTTCCGCCGCTTGTTCGGACCATTCCCGCAGTGGCGTAGCCGTCGCGACCTATATTGCAGCATTCGTCTGCTCCCGGAATTTCTCCACGATTTTCTTCAGATTGGCCTGAGCCAAAAACTTTTTCTTTCCGAGCTCACCCGTTAGACGATCAATTTCCTTCTGCTGCGTTCCCTGAATGTGCCTTGCATTCTCAAATCTCCGACTGCCACCGATAGCTCCATTCGCAAGGGACCTAACTCCTCTTGAGCTTGTCGGTGACGTCGGACAACCGTGTCCTGCTCCTGCTTCAACTTCTTCGATTCCGCGTTCAGACTATCGACAGCCTGCTTCAATTTACCGTTTTCTTTGGTTGTGCTCTCGACATCCGCCACAAGTCGTGTCTAAATACGCTTCCACGTTTCCTTGCTCTTTTGTTGTTCCGTGGTCAGCAATTCGAAGGCGGTCGACATCCATTGTTTATTCCACTGAGCTTCATCCACATCGCCTCTCAATACTCCAATTCGTCGTCTCAACGACTTAAGTTCCGCTTGTGCCTCCCGTAGCTCACGACGAAGTTGTTCTGTGTTGGTAAGAGCCCTTCGTTCGGCCTCCATTTCCGCTCGTACCCTCGCCAACTCCGTGTTCTTAGCCTTTAGCATCTTTCGGAGCTCCGTCTGCCCCTTCTCTCCCTCCGTCAGAGCCGTGCCTTTCCGCTTCAACGACTCTTTGCAATTCGCGAGTCGTCTCTTCCAAATTGTTGCTTCACTGCCCGCGGTTTCCGAAGTCTGAGCCTCGACCCTTTCGCTCCATGCGCATACCCTTTCCATCGCCGTTTCCAGAATCATCATTATTTCATTCGCTTGCTCCTGAACCGTACGCTCTGCTGGTATGACGGTCGTGGCCTCCGTGCTACCCAGTGATGAGGGTGGACTCACCAGAATGGTTTTCCGCTTGGTGTATGTAGGGTCCCGAGCTCCTCGCTCCTTAGGCGCCTGATCTTTGATCATAGGTGCCGGTGCGTCGACCGTCTCCATGACTGGCTCCACGCCGTCAGTCGGCTGCACCTCATCCGTACCAAGTACGGGATCTTCTGTTTCCTGTACACTCGCCACCTCCGTGGCCAAAATTGCGTTGTCCTCCGCGCTATGTACAGTTGCCGAGTCCAAAATTTCGGCCGTTCCGTCCGGCCTTCTGTCAGCTTCGGCGGCCTCCGCTGGTTGTGCGGGGCATACCCTTTCCATCGCCGTTTCCAGTATCATCATTATTTCATTCGCTTGCTCCTAAACCGTACGGTCTGCTGGTACGACGGCCGTGGCCTCCGTGCTACCCAGTGATGAGGGTGGACTCACCAGAATGGTTTCCCGCTTGGTGTATGTAGGGTCCCGAGCTCCTCGCTCCTTAGGCGCCTGATCTTTGATCATAGGCGCCGGTGCGTCGACCGTCTCCATGACTGGCTCCACGCCGTCAGTCGGCTGCACCTCATCCGTACCAAGTACGGGATCTTCTGTTTCCTGTACACTCGCCACCTCCGTGGCCAAAATTGCGTTGTCCTCCGCGCTATGTACAGTTGCCGAGTCCAAAATTTCGGCCGTTCCGTCCGGCCTTCTGTCAGCTTCGGCGGCCTCCGCTGGTTGTGCGGGGCCTGCCTTCTTCAGCCGAATGACCAACCGACCCTCGGTGTCCTGCTGCGCCGATCTCTTCCGTTTTTTCTTGCGTTTCTCCTTCGGCGACTTCTTCGGGGGTTCAGGTACGGCAGGCGTGGTCTCCGAATCATCAAGCGTGACGATGTCCATGTCTTCATCTGCCGCCCCTACTCCGACTTGCGGCGTGTCGGCATCCCAGATCTGTGGTTGGATCGGGATCCGCTCACCCAGATCCCACGTCGGAATCTGGAGTTCCCCTTCCGCCGTAGTCGTTCCCGCTACCGTCTCGTGGAGTTCCACTGGTTCCGGTAGGGCCTCCTCCTCTGCCGATGGTTTTGCTGTGACCTCTGCCATCAGCGTGCTCGGAGCATCAGCCGTCTCCTTTGCCATCGGCGTGGTCTGATGACCTACCGGCGCCCGCTCCGCTCCTTTCAACGGCCTGACACGTAAAGTTGTACGTGTGGGGGGTCTTTGATCCAGAAACCGTACGACGGCAATCGTACGGGCTTCTTCTCACCTGGAGGTGGGTCGCCGCAATCGTCGTCTGCTCGGCTGTTTTGCTACGGACCCCGGAATTGGTTCCGCCTCGGTTGAGGCTCCCGACGGTCTGATTTCCCATAGCTACTTTTTCCGCGTCCGCTCTTCCTCCGGCGCTTTGCCTTTGTTCGGATCGCGCTGCCGGCTTCCCGGCTCTTCCTCCGGCGCTATGGCTTTGGCCGGGTCCTACTGCCGACTTCCGGGTCTCTCCTTGCCCAAGGGTGGACGCCATATTATAGTGTTGTTGGGTGTAAAACATACCCAGCCAATATGCCAGTGTTGTGGCTCGGCACTTCCGACTTGCCCTCGCCTCCCGGACCAGGGCGGCTGACGTGATCGCGACCTATTCCAGGTCGCGGTTCTCCCACCTGGCTATGATCAGACTGCCACGAAGCTTCGTGACAGCTGTCGGGTTAGTCGGCAGCGGCATCCACTACGCGCAGAAGGCGGCGCATTCCTTAAACACCTTATTCCGTCCGCCGGTGATAAAAAAGGATTTCACCGTCGGCGAGTACTCTCCGAAGTACTCCGTCAATACGGCGTCCTTGTATGTGCCCGCCTTCTTCTCGCCGCCCTTCGGCAAGTCGAGAAATGTGCGGACTGCATCCGTCGACAGTTGGTCGACATCCACCTGCGCCAGAGCTTCCTCCATATTGGCCCATAGCGTCACGAGCGCCACCCGTAAATATCCGCCTAGACCCCGACGGTTCAACCGTGCTACGCGTTGTTGGGAAGGTGCGTCAATCAGCCTCATCTTCTTCGATCGTCAGTTGTCGGAGCGTGAATAACAGTTGGTTTCCTGTCGCATCAATCAGATCAAAGAAAAGAAATGCAATCCGCCGACTCGTCGGTATTTATAGGGTGGTCTGGCGGTTATAGAAACCGTCTCTTTTCGTGGCACACCGTGCGCGCCGCCCGTCCTCTCTAATTAAAGTGCTCGGCCACAAAAAGTAATAATAAGCTTGGCCGCCCACGTCGCTTGTTTGCGTTTTGATTTTTGCCGACTGCCTTACCAGGTAATGATAGCTTTCCGGTCCCTTAGAAAAGTACTGCGAATATCCCGTTTTTTTCACACGTGTGGCCTCACACGTGCGTCAGTTATTCCGAGTTATTATTGTATGAGGTTCTTAAATGCGCAAATCCCAAAGATTCGGCCGAAGATCTTCCGAAAGATCTTCTGTAGATTTCTCGACTACTCCGAACCTTGTTCCTTTCGGAATTTCGTAATTCCGTTTTGACCGAACCTCCACGGCTTTCCGTGTTTCGCACCCTTCGGAATTTCGTGACTTCGGATTTCTGCCGTCTTTGTCCGGAATTCGTAGTCTACGCCGCACCTTGTGAACTACATGACCTTCCGGAATTCTGTCGCACGACCCCCGTCCCTTCGGAATTTCGTCCACTTGCTTGAGCCACCACCGTAACCGTCGCGAAATCCTACTCGAACTTCTTCGAGTGCGACTCAAGTCCTTCTGAGTCGACGTATGTAGGGTCCGTCCGCCTGATACGGTCGCGTCATCACTTCCGTCACTTGACGAAAGGCACCCGCCGGCAGGTCCTCCATCGTACGTACTATCCGTCAGCCTGGTATGACTTCGTCGGCCTCCTGCCGTAAGGTTACGGCTGCTCTATTCCTTGTTCGCGGTCGGGACGTCTTCTGACGTCGCACCCGAACCATTTGTGGGAATAAAAGGGTTGGGAGGAAGCTTTCCGTAGTAGGGTTTTAGGCGAAATCCGTCCGCCCATTGTGGTAGTACTTCGCCGGAAAGTACTTCGCCGGAAAGATCTTTTGCCCACCTACGATGGCCTCCATACTCGGGCATTCGCAGTCCATCACCCGTTCGTCGACTTCGGTCAGTTGTACAACCGTTGCCGTCGTTGTCGCCGTTCCTTCCAAGGTGCGATGTATTCCTTCTAGAAAACTCAGCACTAATCGCAAAAATTGTTCCAGCGTCATCGTTACTTGTATTCTGGCCAAATCCGAAATGTCGGGCTCCATTTCGCTGCTAGACGGTCCCGCGGCTTCCGTAAGTACCTGTTTGCCGTTTGCCGCATGTTGGATTTCCTGGGTCTGAATTTCCGCATTCTGCTGCGCATTCGCCTCCTCGACCTAGTGCTGCGCTTGTTCGCGGGCACGATCCTGCTCCGCCCATTTTTCCGTGCGAGCACGGTGCACTGCTGGCGTTATTAGGCTCAGCGACGGGCCCTTACTCGTTGAAGCTTCCCCCTGGTTAGATACTTGGCCGGGAGGTGGGTGGGGGCAATCCATTGCGAAGTGACCGGGCTGACAAAAATGGTAACAAAGAGTGTCCTTGCCCGGCCGTCGTCGGTCCCACCTCCGATTCCCTTGTGGCCTTTGCAGTCCGTTCCCCTGGCGTTGCTCGGCCTCTTCCTGTCGAAACTGACAAGGTTGGAACTGTGGCTGTCCGCCTTGCTTGAACTGACGATTGCCGCGGTTGCCGTTATTGAACCGGTTGTTATCTCGTTGTCCCCAATTTTGGATAGGTACCGGTTGCACGGTCTGAACCGCTGGTGCGTTCCTCCGGGCCAACAGGTTATATTCACAAGTAGCCGTGGTATGCGTCCTTGCTTGACATAAAGCGCACCACTGGACGCATTCCACGTTCGAATGTCCGAACTTTAAGCACAACGTACACTGTACCGCCTGCTGGAAGGCTTTCTCCTTGGCCTTTGGGGAAGGTGCAATCGCGCGGAATTGGGACAAGCCTAGTCCCAGTTGCTGGTGATCTAAATTGAGTGCCCTTTTGACGATCTCCGTTAGGGCACGGTGGAAGCGTCCATTAATGCAAAAGAGGATCGGAGCGGTTCACGTAAGGCCTTCAGAAACGTTCTGAATTTCCTTGGCTGATGCAGTATCCAGCATGGCCTGCACGGCTCGAAATCGTAACAAAAAGTCCGCTACCGATTCCCCTGCTTGCTCCTGGAGGGAGTAATACTCTTTCACCACTTTGGTGGGGTCAATCTTTACTTGAAACATTTCCAGGAACTTGTCCACCAACTCCTGGAACGTGACGAACGTGCTGATGTCCTGCTGCACGTACCATCTCGCAGCCTGTCCTGCCAAGGACAATTGAAACTCCACGATCATGGACTGCTCTCATTCCGTCGGAGACAGTCCTTGTGTCCCGTGATTGACGGCCCATATAGACCAGAATTGCTTGACATGGGCCGCTGCATCCGGATGATTAGAATACTTAGGGTAGGCGTACGGCATGATTTCATCTGCAATTGTCTGACGTTGGTTCGTGGGTGTCTGGGGAACGCCCGTTCCCTTTGCAACAGTTGGTGATCCGTCAACTACGACCGCAGACGAAGTTTCGGATCCTTCCGAAACTCCGCTTTCGTCAGCGTCCGAGGATACGGGTTCCTCCGTACCCGCCTCGGTGGAGTGTGACGAGGCCGCCTCAGCCACACTCTTGAGTTGCTGGGAAACACCGGTTTCCTTCACAACAGTCGGTGATCCGTCAGCTACGACTGTTGACGAAATTTCGAATCCGTCCGAAATTCCGAATTCCGCGTCTAGAACGTCCGAGGGTACGAATCCATTCGTAACCTTCTTGGTATGGTGTGGCGAGGCCGCCTCAGCCTCACTTCGTTCGGCGCTCTTTGAGAGACTGAGTCTGCCCTCAAACTCCTCAGTTACATACGACGAGGCCCCCTCAGTCGCACATCGTTCGGAACGGGCCGAGCGGAGAAGTCCTTCTCTAACCGCTTCGGCTGAGAACGACGAGGCCCCCTCAGTCGTCCCCTGTTTGGAACTAGGGGACAGGCCTAGCCTCCGGGCTAGGTCTTCGTGTCGGCGCTGGTCTTCCGGTGCCCAACTACGATCAGCAGGCGCTGTGGATGCGGACCGCTGTGTCCGCGCGTTCTCCGGAACGGGTAAGTTGTCTTCCGGAGTCGCCGACTCGTCCTCCGAGTCGCTGCCGAGTCCCAAATACACGTTCCACTGACCGGTAAAAGATCCTGCGTCGCTGTTCGCAGCTTGTGGTACGCTCCTAGCGTTGCCTTCCTCCGATTCGTGTAGAATATTTTGCGCCGCCGCTTGGGCTCCAGCCGAAAACGACGGGTCTTGGGAGATGATGTTTGTGGTCCTCTACAATGCATTCGCTCCGGCGAACGAAACTCCCGCTCGGCGAATGCTAGAACGTTGTGACGCCGGAGTGATGTTGGTGCAATCCGTTGCACCGTTGGTCCGTGAAGCTAATGCTCGCGCCAAAGATCTTGTGATCCTTCGTGAGTCGAATGTCGGTACGTCCGTAGACGTTATCCATTTGATCTTCGCTGGCTTGAATTCCGATTCAAGTCGTCGTGGTCGCCAAAAGAGTGTTAACCCTTCCGAAGAAAGACTAAGACTTGTCGTGGGGAATTACGAATGGGTACTCTGTTGTTCGATTACGATCCACCGTTTATACGATTAGCTCACGACTATCCGTTTATTCGGAGAACCTCCGGTTCTACGTAAGCTCCGGAATTCCGATTACTACGATTACTCCGATGAATCGTAGCTTCCGATTATTCGTAAACTCCGACTCCGAAAGCTAGACAGATAAAGAGATACACACAAGATGGCACAAGATGACGCAAAGCTCTTCTACTATTCACAATATTCGGACTCTTTACAATGCAGATCCACGGTCTTATATACAAGCTTGGTATCCTTTCGGATCACCAAGTTCCTATGTACATACATCAGTTTGGATCTGAGAGGCAACTCTCCGTTTTTCCGAATATCCGATTTTCCGACGGTCTTATTTTCCGTAATATTACGAATTTACGACTTCGTCGTAATTTCGTAATATCGGCTAACACCGTACAGTTGGTAACTACGCGCAGTCGTGCACGGACAGAACAATGGACAGAGCAGGATAGAGTCCGCGAGCAGGCGCAACAATGGGTTGAGGCGGCAAATGCACAACAAAATGCCAAAATCCAGACCCAGGAAACAACAAGCGGGAATCAGGCGATTTCGGAATCCGCGGGTGCTTCAAGCCGCGAAATGGAGCCCGACATTTCGGATTTGGTGGGTATACAAGTCACAATGACGCTGGAACAGTTGTTGCGGCTAGTGCTGAGATTCGGAGAAGGAATACGCCATACCTTGGAAGGTACGACGACGACGACGTCAGCAGCCGCCATGCAACTCACAAAAGTCGATCACCGACTTATGGACTGCGAATGCCCGAGTATGGAGGCCATCATCGGTGGGCAAAGAATCGCAGGAATTCTTATCGACGGAGGATCGGGCGTCAATGTAATTAGCATGGCCACATGTCGGCAGCTGGGGATTACAAAATGGGAGCCATGTAGGTTTTGGTTGCGGATGGCGAATGGTAGCTTGGTCCGGCCTATCGGCATGATTCCGGACCTGGAAATGGTCGTGCAAGGGCATGCGTTTACCATTTCGGTAGTAATCATGGATTTGCCGCACCAGGATGCTTACCCCATCCTCTTAGGGCGGCCATTGTTACGAACGGCCAGAATGAAGCACGATTGGCCGAAGAACGTGCTCACATTCCGGTGGGGAGGACAGAAAATCTGGATCCATACGACGAAGGGTCGTACACCGGATAAGGCCATGGCTCCAGTATACGTGGAAAGCGTCAACATGTTGGAGGGCCTAACGGAGGAGGAAGCCGGCACCTTCCTTCAGGAGATTCCCACCCTGGTGCCTCTCTACGAAATCGATGTCGTAAAAGAAGCCGAGTTGTACCAATACTCGGAAGAGGTGGCGGTTGTAGAACTAGGCAGGGCCAGGGAAGCCTTGGAACGCGAGTTGGCGGTGTCCCAACGAGTTCAGCCCACCGAACTCGAGGAGCTGAATTTGGGAACGGCGGAGGAACCACGCAATGTCTTAATCGTAAAGGAGCTTGATGCGGACTTCAAAGAGTAGTTGACCAATGTCCTCCGGACGTACAAGGACGTGTTCGCATGGTCGTATGAGGACATGAAGGGGCTAAACCCAGAGTTTTATCACCACAAGATAAGCCTGGCGAAAGACGCAATTCCGATACAACAATGGAGATATCGCCTGAACCCGAACTATGTGGCAAAAGTCAAAGAGGAGATTGACAAGCTCCTTCGGGTCGGCTATATTAGGCCAGTAAAACGGGCGACTTGGTTGAGCTCAATCGTGGTGGTGCCGAAGAAAAATGGCAAGCTGAGGGTCTGCGTCAACTATCGGAAACTCAATGCAACAACCATCACGGACGCGTTTCCCCTACCATTTACGGACGGGGTACTCGACACGGTAGCCGGCCACGAGATGAACAACTTTCTGGACGGATTTAGCGGATATAATCAGATCCGGATGGCCGAAGAGGATCAGGAAAAGACGGCATTCGTCACAGAATGGGGTGTCTTCATGGCAGTCCTCATGATGTTCGGGCTTAAGACGGCCCCAGCTACCTTCTAACGGATTATCATGGAGATATTTGAGGAATATATCCCTGGATTTATGCAAGTGTTTCTAGACGACTTTGTAGTCTTCGGAACGCGTAAGGCGCGCTTGCGACACGTCGAGAAGCACGACTGAGCCTCAATCCGGCTAAGTGTTCCTTCGCAGTCACCAGCGGGATGCTACTAGGCCACATCGTGAGCAAGGATGGAATTGCGATGGACCCAGACAAGGTCAATGCGATCTTGGAAGTTCTAGCGCCGAATAATGCCAAGGCATTAAGCCGATTCATGGGGCAAATTCGGTGGCACAGTCGGATGATTCGTCACTTTGCGGATTTTGCCACGCCCCTTCATGCGGCGGTTCATAAGGAACCATTCACGTGGACTGAAGAGGAGGAAAAAGCTTTCGCAGCCTTAAAACTCTTGCTGACACGTGCTCCGGTGGTACAACCCCCGGACTGGGACCGGAAGTTCCACGTGTTTATGGACGTATCGGATATAGCAATCGGCAGCATATTAATGTAGAAGTACCACTACAACAGGAATAGTTGTTTGCCGCGACAATTTGCCACGAGTTTGCCGTGACGCGGCAAACTCGCGGCAAACTCACGGCAAATTTTTTTTCCTTGCGCGGAAAATTTACCGTGACTCTTTCCGCGATTTTACCGCGACCATTTCCGCAACTATTGCCGCGATTGTATCCGCAAGTTTGCAGCAAACATAATCTCATATTTTGACGCGACTATTTCCGCGTGTTTACCGCGACTTTTGCCGCGTATATTACCGCGATCTTAGCCGGAAAGTTTTCCGCAAATACAATTTGACAGTTTACCGCGAGTATTTACGCTCTGGTTGCCGCACCTATTGCCGCACAGGACAC
>JBBBWG010016924.1:0-15586 GCA_037176905.1 Azolla pinnata
AGAGAGAGAGAGAGAGAGAGAGAGAGAGAGAGAGAGAGAGAGAGAGAGAGAGAGAGAGAGAGAGAGAGAGAGAGCATACCTCACAGAATCCGCAGAGGAGGAGAGAGAGAGAGAGATGGCAATGACGAAGAAGCAGACGACGACGACGACGACGACGACGAAGACGACGAAGAAGACGAAGAAGAAGAAGACTTTCTTTGAATAAAAATATAAAAGCGAAGAGCGATGGTCTTTTTTTCTACGTTCAAAAACGAATGTTTCAAAAAACAGCACAAAATACAACACAAAATGCCCCTCTTTTGTAGTTTCCGAAATGGCACAAAATGCCCCCCTCCAAAGCTTCTCAGAATTCCTCCCCCAAGTTTTTCACTCAGACATTTTTTCGGAACAAATTTGTTCAACAAACGTTTCTTTAGGGCCTAACAAATCTGTTCAGACATTTGTTTGATGCTCAACAGATTTGTTGAAACATTGGTTTAACGCCTAACAAGTTTGTTCAAAACATTTGTTTAACGCCCGCTAAGATTAGAAATAATAGATTAATGCTTGATTCGCTCCTTTGTTAGTTACTATTGCTTCCTAATCGCTTCTCGTCGATCAATTCTATCTTTCTCTTACTAATCTCCTCTCGTCCTCATTGATTCTTAATCTTCCTACTGCTATTTACTAATTGTTTCCTGCTTTGTGTTGGTGTTTACTGATTGATTCCCTTCTGGTACTCGGATTAATAGATATTACGAGTTTTGGAATCTGATTCATTCGGTGTTGATAACATTTGAAGAGATGTGCCTAGGTGGGTTCTCTCCGGATGCAATTACTTATGTTAGGAAGGCAAGAAATTACATGTTGAGATCATGACGAACGAGTTCTACAAAAGAAAACATTGCGATTGGCACTTCATCAGTTGATATGTATGCGAGATGCGGTGAATTGATGAAGGCACAAGACGTGTTTGAAAATCTTGGAACCCCAAATGTAGCCACTTGGAATGTTCTGATTTCAGGGTATGTTCAACATGAGCTCAACAAGAAGAAGCAATGGCTTGTTTTCATCGAAAAAATGCAATCTCAATGTTTCCCTCCAGGTGCACTGGCCTTCGTTTCTATCCTCAAAGCTTGTGGAAGCTTAGGGGCTGTCAAGAAAGGTCAAGAAATACATGCCGAAATCGGTCGGCAAGGATTGATCGATGAAACAGCATCCTCGGCACTGCATTAGTTGATATGTATGCAAAATGTGGGGCTTTCACCAAAGCATTTGAGGTCTTCAACAAGATTCCTGCTCGAAATGTATGCTCCTGCAATGTGTTGATTGAGAGAAATTCCCAAATTATATGGGTAGTGTGAAGAAGTGTTCAACCATTTTTGAGGAAATGCAACTCAAGGGCATATGCCCTAACTCCGTTACCTTCATTGGTGTCTGAAAAGCTCGCAGCAATCTAGGAACTATGATGAGAGGTCAAGAGGTACACATTGGAATCGTCGAACAAGGATTAGCGACGGTGGAGATTCTCATCGGCAAATGCTTTGGTAGATATGTATGCCAAGTTTGGTGCCCTTCATGAAGCGCAGATTGTATTTGATAGGCTTTCATGTAGAGATCAAGTGTCCATGGACTTCACTGATGGGGGGAAGGGGGGTATTGTGCAACTGGGAGAGGAGGAAATGGTGTTCGATGCTTTCCCAGGTGTGGATCAATGAAGGGAAAGCACTCCCGAACACAGCAGCTTTCACGTTGATTCTCAATGCATGTACTCACAAAGGCTTAGTTAATAGCGGAGAATCACTATATTTTTTCTACGATGAATTATAAGAGCTATGGAATCACACCAACATTTGAACAATGCAGCTGCTATGCTAGATCTCTTCAGGAGGGCAGGCTAGCTTGAGAAATCAGTCGCAGTGATCGAAAGTATGCGCTTTTGTGATGATGCTCAGGTGTGGCTTGCATTACTAGGGATCTGTTGGAATTTAGGGGTATGTGTCTCTGGGTGAATTAGCCTTCAAAGCATGTCATCGAATCGGATGAACATAACGTCGGAGCTCATGTATATATGAGTAATACCTATGCTTCTAACTGTAGGCAAGATCATGTCCGAGTGTCTGTTGTGTTAGTCTCTGGGCCTCAGGAAACAATTGATATGAGCTGTATATAAGTTCGTACATGGGGCTTGTGCCAAAAAATGCTGTGATTTACATGGTCATCAAATTGGTCCTTTTTGGGGTCTATGTTTTACATGAATAACAGCTCCTCGTGATCGCATATCGTCAATGAAGAAGTTGTAAGTTGCATGCTACGGCTTGGGCCCAATGCCTCAATCTTTCCTTGACATCTTCTGGGGTATCACCTGCACCAAGAAGTAATGGAAACCTTGTCATTTGCTCATAAACACCGGTGAGCTGATGCTCAGCCACCCTCATCATTCATAAACACAAGCCTTGGAGCATGTGTTTCAATGTGAAGCTGCAAATTGAAAAAGAAGCAGCGGCAGTAGGGATCGGAAAGAAAAAGGTTTGGAGGCTCGCTAGGGTTTGTGTTTCATGTATGACCCATACAAATGCAAATCAAAACAAAGAGAACAGGAATTTGGAAGAGGTTTGCCACTTCTGTTGTTTGATCACATGGGGAAAAAAAAATCTTTGTGATATCCATATTCCAATCGGTTACAAAATCCTGTGAATTTTGGCACCACTTCTATAGCAGAGGCTAGTGTGGCCTTGTTCAATCTGGCCTAGCCTAATATTGAATGAAGCCTTCATGATCTGGTTATGTGTATGCAAACACAAAGCAGAAATGCCGTCGCATGCTCGCATGATGGCTTCATCTACGATTCAATGTTCTCACAGATTTCGGTTGTTCAGTCAAGCATCATGCTAGTAGTGGTAAACAGTGAAAGGTTTTCGAACCCGCATAAATCACACCAGATCCGAAACAGGATTGTGGCAAAAGCCCCATAAGATCGATCCACCATTCTATCTCTACAACTAGTGCTGGCCTAAGCATTGTATCTGGCAGCATTTACCTGGATTTGCAACCTTCCATGAGGGAGGAGAGATTGTGATGGGTTGCTCATGGAACTTGTGGGTGATGGCAGAGCAAACCTCTAATGCAGGCAGGAGGTGCGAAAGCTGGGGGATCGAGGCCTGATTGAACCGGAATCCGAGCTCGATGCATCCCTTGAGCTCCGAGAAGTCGTCATCGGTGAGGGAACGGTGCATTCCCATGTGGATTTCTGCACCTGCGTGCGAATGGCCTCTCGGCATCACATCTTGCTTCCCAATGCAACATGAAACGCTTCGCGACATCTGCCTACAAATGCTCCCCACACCGAAGAAACTCCAGTTCAGTGAAATTCAGAGTACCAGAAAGCTTAACTAGCATTATGAGGTGTTTCTAGAGAGGTAGAATCAGGATTGGAACCTGGTTAGGCAAGCAAGTGCAGGATTGCGAAGATTATTGTGCAGGCGGAATCGACAAATGATTTTTGGATCAACAGAAAGCTCTTGTTCAAATCCTTTCAGCCACAAAGGAGGTAAGGCAAGTGCAGGATTACGATGATCGCTATGCAGGCAGAATCGACACCAGGTAGCTCAATGATTTTTCGGATCAACAGAAAGCTTTTGATCAAATCCTTTCAGCACAAAGGATGGAGGGAAGCGCCAATGAGGAGCTCATTGGGAAGAGAAATCGATCCAATTATGAATTAATCCCTAGGACGAATCGAAATCGATTCTGTTCCAATCGGCAGACGGGATCGGACCAAAGCTTTGCATTTTACACACAAATTAGGCTGAGAAGAGATGAATCAATCGGTTTCTAATCGATGGGAAACCAACAGAAAGAGGCTTCAACAATCAATGGCATTGGATCTTACTAAAAATCTGAATGGCTAAGAGTAGATCAGCTCAAATTCAGTTGGGATGAGGATTACAATGATCATTATGGGGCGGAATCGACACCAGGTAGCTCAAATGATTTGCAGAAAGCTCTTGTTCAAATTCTTCCAGCACAACAAAGGATAGGAAGAAACCAAATGGGAAGCTCATTGTGAAGAGAGACCGATCGTATGATAATCAATCCCTCGGACGAATCGAAATCGATTCTGCTCCAATGGGCAGAAGGGATGTCGGGCAAGAGATGATGAATCGATCGATTCTCATCGACGGTGAGGCGAATGATGCTTTTTAACAGAAAATGGCGTCGTAAATTCGGCATCGGATCTGAGCAACAATCTGATTCATTGCAAGCTTTTTAGTCTGAAGGGGAAATGGGGATGGATAGATCAGCTCAAATTCAGTTGGGATGAGACAAAGTGGGGCAAAAACAAAAGAAAATACCTGTTGGCAGAGCAATTGTTTCTGCTATAATTGGAAGCCCTCTTCTCTGCAGGAGATTCAAGGATGCTAGTACTAGTGCATGGAACCTTGCTTATGTCATTGGAATCTGCCCCCATCATCCTCATGCTCAGCTGGACTCAAAACAAAGCTGGCAAATGTGGAGAAGAGAATAAGCTCTAGCCTGTTTGCCATCAATGGAATTGGTGGGTGAATGAGAAAGAAAAGGAGATTGGTTAGGATTCATGGTGGTGATGGCAAGTTGGTCATCACCACACAACACACAACAACAACAACAACTTGGTCTTGATGGAGAAGAGTCTTTAAATTTGGGGTGGATAGGAATGGGGGGGCCCTTTTTACATGCATAAAATTGGGCCAGATTCACCACTTCATCTAACGGCAATCATCAATCCATACATACATACATGATTCATATGAGGGCAATCATCAATTCATGCATACATACATATGTATATATATGCATAGTTCATATGAGGGCTTACTGAGTTCATGCATATATACATATGTATATATATGCATAGTTCATCTGAACTCAGTAAGCCCTCAGATGAACTATGCATATATATACATATGTATATATATGCATAGTTCATCTTCTGAGGCAACCATCAATTCATACATACACACACATACACATACATACATACATAATTCATATGAGGGCCATCATCAATTCATACATACATACATACATCGTTCATGTGAGGGCAATCATCGGTTGATGCATGCATACGCATATGGTTCATCTGGGGGCAATCAACAATTCATGCATACATACATACATGCATACATACATACATAGTTCATCGAAGGGCAATCATCAATCCATGAATACATACATACATACATACATACATACATACATACATACATACATACATACATGGTTTCACAGTACACGATCGCATTTCTTTGATTCTGCTGGCAAAATCCAGCTGGATCTGGCAGACATGCCCACATCCTCATTCCTTGCAGGGCGCAGTTCGAGAGAAGCCGATGGGCCCATTCTGCGGCTCTTAGTGAGCAAAACTAGACTCTGTCTTGTGGTCGAGAGACGTCTGTCGGAGGGCACCCACTCCTACATCGATGACATCTGGAAAGGGAAGAAAGGCCAATGTTTGTGCATGTTGTGGAGGTTTGGTCGAGCACAGCTGTCCGCGGGTCCATCCCAGAATCATGGATCTTATCTGTAAGCTGGATCTGAAGTATATAGGTTTTCATGTCGAGGGCTTCTTGTTCGATCACTTCCACTCGTTCATCCGTACACTCTGGTACTACTGAGCCCATAGCTAGTTGTTGGTGGCCATTGCAGATGCCTCCTGCTGAATGAAAGGAACCCAAGAGAGATTCCTATCTCATTGTGATCTAGCCAACGAAAGCGGACCCAGGAGATTCTGTCGTCGTCGCCGATCTTTCCCATGAGACAATTTTTGCTCGTGGTTTGCTTTGCATGTATTCCGTCTTCTGGTAGAGAAACTTGGACTCTACAGGAGGCGGAACACCTGAAATCCTTTTAGCAGTCGTTTAAGCCATTCGACTTCCTAGTTATATTTGGCTTTGGATCATGCCGCTGTTGTGCTGCTTGTTTCTTGCTATTCCGAGATATTGCTCCACTTCCGAGATATTACTATTCCGAGACGTTCAATACAGATGTAGTCGCTCTCTATTCCTACAATCAGAGCTTATAATATACAAGGCTAGAGTTTCCCCCTTTTTACACACACCTACCGAAACAGGTAGCATTGTTCTATTCTTTTCTCCTTTTTTTTGTTTCTTTTTTCTTATTCTTCTCTGTTTTCATGCTCATCTAATAATTGCTCCGAAAATCCTCATTTATAGCCTTGTCACTCCTAGTTTCTTGAGCTTCTTTGCGTCATCCTTTCTGGTTTTACATTTATCGCCTTGTCGCTCATAGTTATCATTCGTGCTCCATTGTAATCCATGGTTGATGTGTGTGTGGTAGTAGCTAAGTGAATCAATCCAGACTATCGTTAACTTATTTAGGGTTGAGGTTACATGGGAATGGTACATTCTACGATTACAGACATAATTCGCGACTTCCATTAATGAAAAAAGGAGCAGATTTATAATTGAATTTGGCCTACCTGTTGTCAGGTTTGCGAAGCTCTAAATCTTGCATTTGGTTCCCCACCCTCACCGTCTCTTCTCTCGTAGATGATTGTATTTGTAATCATCCCCGTACTCTTATAGGTGAGTCGATACACAAACATTATTGTATGCTAATTCATTGAGTGAATCAAAGGCATCGCCATTAGTATTCGGGCAATACAATCCATTGAGTGAATCAAAGGAGGCATACACAAACATTATTGAATTTATAACCTCGGAACGCTTGCGCAAATCGGCTTGTATTCGGGCAATACAATCCGCAGGCTATTACAAGCTACTTACCAGAAAACAAGGATATAAACGATAGAATTCGAGTTCAGGGTCTAGGGTTTAGGGTTTAGGGTTCCGGGTCTAGAATTTGTTTCGAGTAACAGATTGTCTTACTGTATTGTCTTACTTCTTCCGGAGGATGGCGAGGAAGAGATCGAAACTGAAGGCGTCGGCGAGGCTGCGGTGGCTCCTGGACGCGATGCATCCCAGGCGCTCGAACAACACGGAGGTGCGATCCGGGCCAATATGAGCATCGAGGACGGGCTGGTTTACGCCCTGGAGGAACGAGGCGCAGAACTTTCCGAAAGCGGAGGGGTCCGAGACGAGGTTCTCGCGCTGCCGCAGTGGGAGATGATCGCAGCCGGGCAAGACGCGGAGCTCCACCAGCTCCAGCTCCGAGACCTCCTGCAAAGCCTCCCGGAATTCGGCCTCCGAGAACTCGTAGAAGTTCAGGTTGAAAGCATCCCTCTTCGAAGCCTCGATCGTTCCCTGGGGTAGGGGGGAAATGAATGTACAGATTAGGGTTCTTAAAGGTTTAGGGTTTGGGGTTTTTAAAGGTTTAGGGTTTGGGGTTTTTAAAGGTTTAGGGTTTGGGGTTTTTAAAGGTTTAGGGTTCGGGGTTTTCAAAGGTTTAGGGTTTAGGGTTCAGACAGAGACATTCGGACGGAGATAGTTTGTCTGTACCTTTAAAGAGCTAGTACAATATGATGCAATTCAATGGAGACCCAAATGCCACAACCAATTGAGGAATCAAAACTTTGTGTACAGATATTATATACAAATAGGGTTTAAGGTTTAAGGTTTAGGGTTTAAAGAGACTCTCTGGACGGAGACAGTCTATACCCTTAAAGAGTTAGTTAGCACATAAAACAGAAATGATGGCATCATACTTTCAGATTATTTTCTTTTACCACTAACCTAAGCTTAAAGTGCTATAATTTTTTTGCATAATATTTGTATTATCATCCATATATTCACATCTGATAGATTCTTAAACGAATACAAAATATTGCAAGTTATGGCTCATATGTTAACGTCGGTCGACGATGCTAGAAAGAGTTTCCTATGTATGAGGTCGAGGATGTGAGCCGATCGATGGGTGTTTCACAATTAAACACTACGAGATGATCATTGGCGAGAAAAGAGCCGAAAACACAAAAGGAATAAGAGGATCGATCCGAGAGTTGCAGGGACTCACCTCGCTGACGAGCTCGTCCCACGTGCGGTTGAAGATGCCATTCCAGAGCTTACGGCACGGCCCAGGAGCTCGTTCCGATGTTCGGCAGAGCGAGAGCGAGAACATGACCCCGTTCCGGCTCATCTCCTCAGCTCTGCACCGCAAGAACCCTCTCAAGTCCTTCTGGAACCGCTTCGCATACGCCTCTTCAACTGCTGGCCTCTTGCCGTCGCTCGGGATCCAGATTCGCCCCCCGTTCCAAGCCGGATCGTTCTTGTCCAAGAGCTCCGCGGGGATCTGTCATATCCATTCACATTGCATCAATCATTTTTCTTTTTTCTTTTTTCCTTTTTAATATCTTCCATTTGGTATTGAAAAATGCCTAGAGGCTAGGTACAAAATTAAAACGATTGTACCCAGAGTAAAATGAGTACACAAGCCATAAAATGTCATCAATCATGTGGTAGAGGGAACAAAAACAATCGGGGGGTAAATCTTACATCAATCTTCTGACCAGTTAGTTCTTCTGGTTTCCATTTGGTATTGACAAACATTCAAAGGTTAAGTACAAATTAGAACCTTAGACCCAGAACGAATACACAAGCCACAAAGTGTCATCTATCCTCTGATAGAGAAGGAACAAAAAACAATGGGGGGATAAACCTTGAATCAATCTTTTCACCAGCTCTTCTAGCTTAGACACCCCCCCCCCCTATATCAGATCGAATCAGATCCATCCCGAGCCCTTCTAATCGAATCATAGATTGGAGTATTGGTATTCGTCGGAATCAGCAGACATGGATATGCGAATCATAAACGAACGCGAATATTAAATATATGATACGTTAAACTTTTCTAAGTTTACAGTAGTAAATTTAGTCGGGGGATCCCAGTAAGTTCATGTCTGGCCCGATCCTGATCGACATTGACGTACCTGGGAGAGAAAGTGTATCGCATAGATGGTGATGGTGAGATCGACGCTCTGCGGCGGCAGCACGCGCTCGTAGAAGGAGCCCGCGACGCCCGCCGAGAACAGCCTCGGATCGTCATCGCCAAACGCCCTGGCAAAGTTGGGATCGTGGAGCATGCGGAAGAGGCTGTTGAAATCGTTGGACGGAAGGTCGACGAAGAGATACTGGAACTGCAATCGATCCTCATCACCAGCCATGGCAACTTGATCGAATCCATTCGTCGCGATCGGCGCCGATCGACGAACGAGGTTGACCGAGCTGGAATCGTCGTCGCCAGCCGACGAAGAAGATTCCAGCCGATCTTTCTTGAAGGAATCACCACTCGATCCCAGCATCGTATCGAGTACGAATCGCATGCAATTCAGCGTATTCCACCCATACGAGCACCCGTAGTCCGCGATCCGGATCAAGCGTGATGATGACGATGATGATCTGCTGCTTCCGTCGATCCCGCTTCCTCGACGATTCGTCGTGAGTATAGGTCCATTGTACTCCTTGTACAGCTCGATCGCTCTCGCAAGACACGGCTTCCCGTAGATCTCGAACCCGCGGCTCTGCACCCCGGAGCTCTGCAGATAGCTCCCTTCTCCGGCCCCGCCTTGCATCGCCATCAGCTTCACCGCCTCCATTCTCCGAAAGATCGATCCCTACGCCTTGCGTTTTCGTTTCGTTTCGTTTCGTTGCTCGAGTTTTCACGGTCTGACCGAATAAGGGAATCAAATGGCCCAAATGTTAGTCACAAATCATCGGTTTTGCCGTGTGTTTACACGGCTTTCGCTCCACATTCTGAAGTCTTAGAGGTAGGAAGCTCTTGCTCCGATCAATCGCTTCGCATCAAATGGAATCGAATCGAATCGAATAGAATAGTATTATCATCCACAAAGAGACCAGTTTTGACTTTTGGGTCCTAAAGAGTCTAGATTGCTCTTGATGGGTGTCTCCTTCCTAAGAATGGATGTCTGTATCTTGGAGTAACGATTCTTTATGTGAGAACAAAGTTGTGGGGAACTAGCTCACACATGATCGTCGACTTTGACATTTTGATCGTTGTTGTCTGAGAAGAGCATCGCGATCACTCGTTGGTCTCTCTTTAATTTGCATTAGCAAATGGCTTATATCTAGGATGAATAAGTAAGGAAATCAATCGCATTATAATATATTGAAACGCTAGAGCAAGCGTGAAATGACTCGGGACGAATTCCCAGCATATATCTATCATAATGCGATCCGAGCGTTGGGAAAAACATTGCAAAAGCTGCCGTTAAGAACGGCAATACGATTGCAATTATGAATCATATTGGAAGCATTTTGGCCTAATGCTCTTAACTACGAAATAAATGACAATTAGAAAGGATGTATTACCTCGTCTTTCTTGATGCTGAGAGGATCTAGCACCGCCTCTTCCTCAAGAATAGATCAATGCTGCTGCTACGGGATGCTTTTTTTTTAAGAGTCGTGAGAACTCGGAGTTCTCTTCTTACATGGAGAAATATTGTACAATTCAGAACACTGCATTTGCATTTATGTCAACTTTGCTTTGAATTTATAGAAGACAAATTACCATAAAAGCTCGGTTTTTCAAGCACACTTGAGAAAAACCTCGAGGAATAGTGCTTTTGGTTTTGTCATGAATACTTTTTGAGAAATTCACAGATCCTATCAAATCTAATACTTGTAGGATAGAGTCTTGTAAACGAATCTTGAAAAGGCTTGAGTTTGACTTGTGATCTGTACATAGAGAGAGCATCTGCAATTCGAAGCGCTGCTTTTGCATGTATGTCAAGTTTGCTTTGGATTTATGAAAGACCAACTACCGTTAGGAACGGCAATACGATTGCAATTATGAATCATATTGGAAGCATTTTGGCTTAATGCTCTTAACTACGAAATAAATGACAATTAGAAAGGATGTATTACCTCGTCTTTCTTGATGTTGAGAGGATCTAGCACCTCCTCTTCCTCAAGAATAGATCAATGCTGCTGCTACGGGATGCTTTTTTTTTAAGAGTCGTGAGAACTCGGAGTTCTCTTCTTACATGGAGAAATATTGTACAATTCAGAACACTGCATTTGCATTTATGTCAACTTTGCTTTGAATTTATAGAAGACAAATTACCATAAAAGCTCGGTTTTTCAAGCACACTTGAGAAAAACCTCGAGGAATAGTGCTTTTGGTTTTGTCATGAATACTTTTTGAGAAATTCACAGATCCTATCAAATCTAATACTTGTAGGATAGAGTCTTGTAAACGAATCTTGAAAAGGCTTGAGTTTGACTTGTGATCTGTACATAGAGAGAGCATCTGCAATTCGAAGCGCTGCTTTTGCATGTATGTCAAGTTTGCTTTGGATTTATGAAAGACCAACTACCATAAGAGCTCGGTTTTTTAATTATCTAGATTTTATATTTATTTCTTTATCTAGATCTATATACATATTTATATAAATTACATAAATTTATTGATTTGAAAAATCTTTGATACATATTCCTTTCCCTTTTGTACATTTTTCTTTTGTTTCCTCTAAATTCTCTTTTCCAAGTTCTTTTTTCTTTATGTTTTATGTGATTCATCTTATTAATTGACATGCAAAATAGTAAATCCAATTTAATAATTTTTTTTTATAGTTTCAGTGATAATTTGTGGTAGCAGGAAATGAGCCAGTAGGAAAACTGAAAGTCCGATTATGGTCTAGCAAAATTTCCAATAGGAAATGAACAAAATGAACAACCGATCAGAGAGGATGCATTATCCCGTCTTTCTTGAATTTCGTGTATTATACATAAACATGTATGTAAATAGCCCTAGTACATTCTGACTAATCTTAATACGATAAATCCATCTCTTCTATTCCTCCCATACCTTTGGACAATGTTAGCCTAAACCCTAAACTTTCTTAGGGACATTATTGCGTTGATAGGTTTCAGGGTTTCAGGGTTTGTCAATTGATCAATCAATCCATCCAACACCTTCCTGGGGACATTATGTTCAGATAGGTGTTTATGGTTTAGGGGTTTAGGGTCCTAAACAAGGGGTTTAGTGATTTACCTCGCTAAAGAGCTGGTCCCACACGTGGTTGACGATGTCGCCCTAGAAGTGACAACACAGCCCCGGAGCTCGCAGAGACTCACGGCCGAGCAAATGCAAGAACATGATCCCATTGCGACTCATCTCCTCAGCTCTACGCTGAAAGAACCTCGTCATGTCTGCTCTGAACTGCCTCGAGTATGCATCTGCTACCGGCCTTGCGGCATCACTTGGGATCCAGACATGCCCAGAGCTCAGGAGGAACCTGTTCGATTCCCATTCATATTTGGCATCAAATTCATTTCCCAATCTTCTCACCAGCTCTTCTAGCTAGAGTTCTAGTGTTTGGCAAAGTCCTAGGAACAATGTATAACCTTCCCGGTCGATTGGAAACATTTGCTAGTTTAGGGAGCAAGCAACAGGTAGTGCTTCCGGTTATATTTTTATGTGGACACGAAGCTAACTAATTCAAAAAAGACTAAACAGCCTAGTTTTTATATATATATTTGTTTATTTATTTACCATCAATCTTCTCCCCAGCTGTTCTAGCTAGAGTTTCAGTGTTTGGCAAAGTCCTAGGAGCAATATAAGCTTACCAGCCAATTGGAGACATTTTTGCCAATTTACGGAGCAAGCAACACGAAGTGCTTCCGGTTAAATTTTTATGTGGAGAGGAAACAAATTTTTATTCCTTTCTCCTTTTGGACATTTTTTGGTTCCCTCTTAATTCTCTTTTCCAAGTTCCTCTTTCTTTATGTTTTATGTGATTGATTTTATTAATCAAGATGTAAAATAGTAAAGGAAGTTTAAAATTTTATGAGATTGGTTATTATTTGTTTGTAATTCTGGTTGTAATTCGTGGTAGCAGGGACAATTAGCCGGTAGGAAAGCTGAAAATTGGGTTACAGACTAGGAAAATTTTCCGATAGGGATAAAAACATTTGCCCAACACTGAGCTAGACCTTGTATCGAATCGATCCGGGCCCAGTTATAGAGTCGAATCAAGTTGAATCCAATCCAATCCAATCCAATCCAATCCAATTGAGTCGAATCAAACCGAATCGAATCAATTTGAATCGAATCATGCCTGACCCAATCGACGTCTACATACTTGGGAGAGCCAGTGCAGCGAATAGGTGGCGATGGCAATGTCCACGCTCCCCTGCGGCAATACGCGCTCGTAGAAGGAGCCCGCGATGCCCACCGACAACAGCCTCAGATCGTCATCGCCGAATGCCTTGGCAAAGTTGGGATCGTGGAGCATGCGGAAGAGGCTGTTGAAATCGTTGGACGGAAGGTCGACAAAGAGATACTGGAACTCCAATCGATCGTCGACTCGGTCGGATCGATCCGTTATGATCGATGATGCCGAGGATTGGCCCACAACACCATTGTCTTCTTCTTCTTCTTCTTCTTCTCCTGCAGCTGATGGAGAAGATTCCAGCTGATCCTTGTTGTAGCAAACCGGATTCGATCCCAGTATCGTATCGAGTACGAATCGCATGCAATCCAGCGTATTCCACCCATACGAGCACCCATAGTCCTTGATCCGGATCAAGCGTGATGATAATGATGAATATGATGATGATGAGCTGATGCTTCCGTCGATCCCACTTCCTCGTCGATTCGTCTTGAATATACCATTGTACTCCTTTTACAGCTCGATGGCTCTTGCGAGCTACGGCTTCCCGTAGATGTGGAACCCGCGATTCTGCATCTCCGAGTTCTGAAAATAGCTCCCTTCTCCGTCCCCGCCTTGCATCGACATCACCTTCTCCAGCACCTCCATTCCCGATCCGATTATTTTCTATGCACAACAACGAATTCGTTGTTGCCGACAATGTTTTGATAGGGGGCCTGCCAAAGAGAATCAGAATGGTCAGAATCGTAGTAAGTCCTCACCAATACCACCACAGTTTTGGGCTGATTCTATAAGTTTGGAGATGGAAGCTTTTTTGCTCGTATCGATCGTTTCATAGAGAGATTGCGGCAACTAGCGGGTTCATAACGCTCGCAGTCGCCTTAGATTCACATTGGCAAGACATGTGGATTTCGTTCATATCTTGGGTGAAGAAGTAAGCGATGAACTAGAACGGATCAACCACAAAATGAACAACCGATTAGAGAGGATGCATAGCATATAAAATAATTCGCCTGACAATTGTGTCAAGAATGACCCAAATCGCAAGCGTTTTTAACACGTAACGATTTACATTTTATGAATAGCACCTGCCACAAATCTTGAAAGGTTCAAGTTTGGCATGTGAGACAAAACTATGAACAACTCAACTAAGTCCTCCAACAAATACCCATGATTTGTTCTGCACAATCTTGACTATGTCATCATTCTTCATTTGGAACAATGTGCCGATGCCTTTTTTTAGGAGTCGTGAGAACTCAAAGTTCTCGTCCATATAGAGAAGAGAGCCATTGCTATTGAGAATGTGACTTTTGCATTGTATGTCAACTTTGCTTTTGGATTTGTGGAAGACCAACTACCACAAAAGCTCAGTTTCCTAATTGTACTTGAGAAAAACCTCTTGGAATATTCTTTTGGCTTTGTCGTGAATACTTTTTGGGAGATGTACAGATCTAATCGGAGCTAATACTAGTAAGATAGATCTTCTTGAAAAGGTTTGAGTTTGGCATGTGATCTCTAAGCAACCTTGTCCATGTGTACGAAAAAAATGTTTCTTAACTAACAATGAAGTTGTTTTTATTTTTTTGGATCAAAAGATCTTTATCCTATATATATATATATATATATAGATAAATATACTTCGATTAGTGATCAGAACATCCTTTTTATAAGCATTGAATTTATAACATCAGAATGCATGCGCGAATCGGCTTCTATTCAAGCTATACAATCTGCGGCTACTACAAGCTGCTTACCAGAAAACAAGGATACAAACAGTAGAATTTGGGTTTAGGGTTTAGGGTTCAGGGTTCAGGGTTTAGAGTTGGTTTCAAGTAACAAACGATTCGGAGACCAGCATAAGGAGTGCTTTTCGTAGCTTGCCATAGTTGGTCTTGTCTTACTTCTTCCGGACGATGGCGAGTAAGAGATCGAAACTGAAGGCGTCGGCGAGGCTGCGGTGGCTCTCGGATGCGATGCGTTCCACGCGCTCGAAGAACACAGAGGCGCGATCTGCGCCGATCTGAGCTTCGAGGAGGGGCTGGTTGATGCTTTGGAGGAACGAGGCGCAGAACTTCCCGAAAGAGGAAGGATCAGAGACGAGATTCTCGCGCTGCTGCGGAGCGAGATGCTCGCAGCGGGGCAAGACGCGGAGCTCCACCAGCTCCAACTCCGAGACGTCCTGCAAGGCCTCCCGCAATTCGGGCTCCGAGAACTCGTAGATGCTCACGTTCATCGCATCCCTCTCCGAAGCCTCGATCGTTCCCTGGGAGGGACATTATATACGGTTAGGGTTTTCAAGGTTTAGGGTTTAGGGTTTAGGGTTAGAAAATGAGAAAAGGATAGGGTTTAATTAGGGCTTTTCGGTCGGAACGATCTGACACTTAGGGTTTAGGGTTTAGGGTTTAGGGTGTAGGGTTTAGGGTTTAGGGTTTAGGGTGTAGGGTTTAGGGTTTAGGGTTTAGGGTTTAGGGTTTAGGGTTTATGGTTTAGGGTTTAGGGTTTAGGGTTTAGGGTTTA
>JBBBWG010016935.1:0-15580 GCA_037176905.1 Azolla pinnata
CCTGGTATTTATACCCCCAGGCTAGGGCTCACGCCATTCTGGCATATTACAGATATGGCCCGTCCACTTATGGACAGGTGAACACGGCCATTAGATGCCCGCATTCGACAGGTTATGGCATTCCTAATGCAAAGGACAACCAAGATCCAAGTTGCTATGGCAAATGCATTAAAGGAATGGGTGGAACAAGCTGCCGAGTTACAAGTATTACGAGCAGACAGAGGTAACCAGGAACTACAAGGACTAGGCTTCTAAAAGCTAGACAAGGCCTAACTATGAAGTAGTGCAACAAAACCTAACAAGGGATTTTATGCAGGTCGCACTCAGGCATCACGAAAAAGTTAAGGAATTGTTAGGTCGGCATGCAGATATTGTTCGAAGCCTTCAAGAGGAGATGCAAGTTGTAGCAGAACCAATCATGCCAACTGCTCTGATGGAAGCTGCTAAGGAGGACGAAGAGGAGGTTGTGGAGCTATCCATTTTTGGGCATGCTGAACGAGTACTAAACGAGCAACCTCATGATTTTTTTGCGCGAAAATTGTTTATTTTTGCGCAACTATAGGTTCGATGTGTAAGACACTATCCCACGACTGTGCCATAATGTTATCCATAATGGAACATTATAAAGTAATCCATAATAGTACGACAATGAGAGTAGTTTGTAATAGTATAGTGGGGTGTACGATGCAGATCCGTAGTGATGTGTACTATTACAAACTACAATAATAAGTTGGAATGTACAAATAATGTTATGAAAAACTTGTAAATAGAGAATCGAAAGGGCATGAATCTTATATATAAAGCCGACGAGGCTTATTGTATAGTGTCGAGAAATTGTATATGTGTAATAGAGTTTACTTTGTACAACCAAGTGTCTTGGTGTAATCTTGTGATTGAAAGTTCTACACGATCTAGCATGAACTGTGTGTACGAGTTGGAATACAAGTCTCTACAATTGGTGTACGACCTATCTTCTATTCGACCCAACTTTAGATAGTCTTAGTGCTTGAATTTGAAGGGCTAACAATTTGCCCAACGTCGTTGCTTTTCAGCATCCGATAATGGTGCTTGATGTCGCGTTGTCTCTATTTCCATTGAAGTGGGGCCATCCATTGAGCTAGGCTGAGGAACTTGCAGTGGAGCTGCAACCACTGAAGCATATGTTTGTTTTGGTCAAAAACATCATGTTTGCTGGCATTTAGAACGTATTTAAAATAAATGATTATCACATCGTACAACCCGACTAATTACTTCTGTGAGGGATTTGGGGTCTTCATGGAATGTAAGAAGTAAGTCCTTCACATCGTTATGCAGACCTTGACGAAATGGATCAATAAGAGCCTCTTCGTCCCATGGAATATCACATGCTAGGAGGTAAAAATCAACTGCATAAGTAGGTGTAGGACGATATCCTTGTCGTAATCGTCGAATTTTCATTATTGGTGTCTTTGCACTATTAGTAACTCCAAAACTTCCTTGAAATTCTTTTATAAAGCCTTTAAAATCTTCTAATAATGGGGAGTGTTTTTCAAGGAATGGTGCGAACCATGCCAATGCAGTGCCACTTAACAAAGTTCCAACTAATCCCACACGAGCAATATTAGTCGAATAACGACTAGAAGGTAATTGAATCACAAGTCGTACCTGATTAAAAAATCCTCGTAATTGAGACCTTGTAACATTAAACTTTAATGGTTATTATAGATCTCCCAATAATAATTGATTTTCTTGCTTCAATGCTATGAACTTGGTTTTTAACATGTTAAGTTCTGAGAGGACGTGTATATATTGTTACTTGCTAATGAACTCCATTGTTATAAGAAAAACTTGCTAGATTTTTTCGATGAGTAGCAGGAGGGAGAGGGAGAGAGAGAGAGAGAGAGAGAGAGAGAGAGAGAGAGATTTCGGTTCAAATTGTCATGGCCAAGGCTCATAGACAATGATAAAACTCGAAGACAAAAAATATGACAATAAGAAGATAAATTAGGAATAAGACAAGATATGGATTACCCGGAAGCTTAGAGTATAAGTGCGCTGAAGACTAGAGTTAAACTGAATGGGTTCTAATAAATGAGTACTCCTCTATTTATAGGTCCCTATGGAGTATTTCGAAATGTTTAAGAGTATTTATGATATTTAAGATAGTCATTGAATATTTTAAAATGTTCTAAAATATTCTAAATATCTTATAATAAAAATAATATATTTAAAAAATTATATATAAGATATATTATTATAATGGTTAAAGATTTGACTACGATGTCAAGAGATTTTGAGTTCAAATGACCTTATATGTCAGAATGGATGCTATCATGACACTTAACATGTGTTCGGGCATATATGTCTTTGAGCAATGCATCACACAACTAGCTCCTTGCTCCCATAAGGTGAGATTAGAACTAGTTGCAATTAGCTTCGTCTTGAGAACCCCTTCAATATACAACTAAAATGTGTAGTTGTGACAGTCCAACTTTTCTATTGGAAGCGTGCTGCCTATTTGTGTGTTCATCTTATTTGCTCCTCTTCTGATTACTGTTTTGTAGGAGTACTATAGCAACGACAACTAGTTTGAAGCGGTGTGTGTTCTGGCCTTTAATTGTTGAGCTCGGCCTTAGATCTACAACCATCACGCTTTGACACCATGGAAACATTGTCGTGCAAAAGCTTCGTAGTGTGTTCGCAAGAGACAAGAGATAGAGAGAATACACGAAAGGGAGAGAATACATACATGGCTTAAGGAGAAAGAGATGGCTGTATTCCTCAAAAATTGAACAGTGTTTTCATTTCTACCAACGCAAAGTTCTTGTCGCTAAAGATCTCTGTATCCCGACAACTTGCAACGATCCAGAGATTGATTTCCTTCCTTGCTGGATGGCGAAGGTGCTAACAAAACTCCTCTCTCTCTCTCTCTCTCTGCAATTTTCTCAGCGCTTCATCAGGGTTTCGCCTTCCATGCCTCCTTCCCCTTTTTGTTTGACTACTTCCGTCTTGCTCCTCGAGTTTCGTAATGGATTTGAAGAAACGTACTTTCTCCCCTGACGTAGGTAACTGTCTTTTTTTATGAGTATCTCAGGAAATCCCATGTCGTCTGACCGCTTTGATGATTATATGAAGGTTTGTGATGATGGATCGCAAATGATTTCCCCCGAGCTGGCAGGATTAGATAGTTTATCTCTCCTTTACATCTTATATGCATTTCGGAAGCCAAATTAGTCTGATCATTTTCTCAGATTTTGTTCACGGATTTGGGATGTTTGTCGACCAGCATGTAAGGTTTGTTTCATGTGAAAGCGTAGTTTTTCGAAGCTGTAGCTGCTTCTATAGTTTGATGATTTTGTTGAGGCTTGCCAGATATACCTTATTGTGAAAGCCCAAAGGTTAACTTCTCTGTAAGTAAAGCCCCCTTCCCACCCATCTAGGTACATATACGTCCTTGCTTCTTTATTTGTGCCCTGAAACTTATTGAAATGTTTGTTCTGGTTTTAAAGTTTACTTCCCTTGCACATTGAAAGAATTTTATCTTGCAAACTAGAATATATTATATTGTTTGCTGTGGGCCTTGCTTTTAATTTCTTACAAGTTTTGCAAAATGTCTCCATTGTTGATTCTTTTTATGATCTTACGTGACTGGCTTAAATGTACATAACATGATTGCACGGCTAAAACCTGCTTGCATGAAAATTCAAATCGCTTAATCCTTTGTTCTGTTTTTTCAAAACAAACTGTTATCAATCTGTCTATTCTATCTACAGTATTTCGCGCATAAATTCAAAAAATTGTATACCTCAATCCTCCAAAATCACCACAATCAACGTGTGGTTAAATATTTTATGGAGAAAGATAACGTACAACAGGGTTTCTGTACACCAAGAGCTATATCTTATAAGTGGCTTCTTGTGAGTCCGAATTTATTCTGGAACCAAAACTGAACCCAAATCTGGAAGTCAATATCTTGGTCACCAGATCCCTAGCCCAATAAAAAATCGCAGTACTAAGATAGTTTTTTCCCATTGGGTAAGAATGAGGCCTTATCTGACTATACTCTTGAAGAAATTAAGCATACTTTTTGCCTATCGGTAATCTCCTTTGTGAATGTTACAAGTATTAATCGATGGTCTACAATTAACATGAAAGCCGATATTTTAGGCATCTCATGCTACATTTGCACCATCTCCTAGCTATACATGGTCACATAGCCAGGTGCCAGCTAAGCGTGATAGCTAACTCCTCTCCTTCTTTGATATACAAGTTCTTTTAACTTTCTTTCCAATCTGGTGAGGCAGGCAAACCGTACTCAACTCCATTCCTTTGTCTTTAGCTTAAATGTAGCAGTCCAGTCTTCATTTACAGAGTCCACGTGCACATGTTTAATACAACTGTGTAAAGGCTTCCCATACTGTTGGACAGAACATGGCATTATATTGATATTCAAGAGCTGGGAGCCCTAATACTCAACAATTGTAGGACTATCATAATCGGCTTCTACTTCGCTGATTCAGCCCTTAAATCAGAATTAATGTATGAGCAAAGAAAAATAACTGCCTCTTAGCCAGGTAAGAAGGCTTCCAAAAGGGTTTCACAACTCTGGATTGCATATTGATCCTGTTGGCCAATATTAAGAAGGGAAGGAACCATAAAAGGGAGAATTTATTGCTGCTATATTAATTTTCTAAAAGCCACTGTACCATACATTTGGCTTATGCAATCTATAGTCCCAATATATATGCAATGGGGAATCACTGCACTATATGAACCTGTGTTTGGAAAAGTGCACTCCTACTGGGCCGGTGGCTGGCTTGATTGGATTAAAGCAAGAATGCTCGCTATCAACAAATTTCTTGAATCCTTCTTTACACAGGTGAGATTTCTAGTACATAAGACATTGGGGAACTTAAGGCTTGCTAGCAAGGTTTTCCACCCCTATACACTACTACTTTATGCCAACAATATTGTGTTGATCTCCAACTCGCCTGAGGGCCTTCAAAGACTCCTGAATCTTGTGCACACTCAGTTTGTAGAGCTAATTATTTGCCCATTAACCTTGATAAAACTGAACTGATGGTGTTGAAAAAAGAAATTGTTTTTGGGAGGTGAAAAGGCAGCATATACACAATCATACATACTTAGGAGTAACACTTATAGGGCATAGGCTCTCTTACTGAAGGTGATAAGTACTCCACTGTACTCCACTTTCGTATGGATATGCAACCCTTAGTGCTCTTCAAGGACAAGGTGCAAAAAATCTATTTCTTGTAACCAGGAATTTAGTGGGACTGTTTTGTACATTGATAATGTCAAGTCTGATTTATGGTGTAGGAACTTGGGATCTGGGATTTCATAGGGCACATAATTGGACAGATTTGAAGTAAAAGTTTTGATGATCATGACATGATAAGGAGGAAAGTATGGGTTGCCCATGATATAATATCTGCAGACTGCTCCAATAGTGATGGAGGCATCATTCTGAGTAGTGATTAGCGTCCAATACATGTGGGAACTACCTTAATAAAGGTACTCTTTGGTGACCCTTATACCACCAATACAACTCATGATCTCTTCACATCTGTTATAAATAGGGAAGGGTAGGTATGCATACAAAACAATAGAAGAACAGGTATTGCCAATTATGCCGTTGGAGGTAGGGAATCAAAAGAACATTATCTGCCACATATAGCTAAATAACTAGTGCAAGATAACCCGGTAGGTTAAGAACTGGTTGATGGTTGACTACGGAGAGGTATAAAACATCAATCGATAAGTAAGTTGTAAAAATGCCTTAATAATTACGTTTTATGTTTGTAAGTGGCCTTCTATACGAAATTTCTCTTTTATATGTTTCTTTTACTATATAGATGATCTGCATGATCAATATCTCTCTGGTGCATTTTCCATATAGGAAACTATCACACGATTGTTGAAATCCATTCATACATCACCAGAATGTTGGCAAATGAGAATGTATCAGAAATCACTTGCGAACATCATGCAGAAAACAAAGATATCAACTATGAGTGGATTCCTGGAACATGAACACATGCCAGAAGTTTCCTATGTGAATACAAGCTTTGCTCCTTCATCTATAATGGAGAAATCTCACTGCTTTAATGGTTGTGTTACTGAATCAACTCGAATTCCAACCAAATTTGACAAAGGCATGGTGAAGATGGCTAGAAGTCCTTTGAAGTTAAATTTGGCTCAAGGGCTGTGGAACATGAATGAGAGGTTAGTGGTATTTTTTATTCATAATGATATGTTCAATTTACTTTAGATATGATCTATATTCAATGATGCTAGATTTGTTTCTTATATTGTATTTAAGAACACGATAAACTATTTTCGTTGTCTCTTAGAAAATTATCAATATATTTTGGTTGTAACCATTAGAACCAGCTTCAAATAATTATCAGATTTCATTATCCTGTACTGAATTAGTGACGGTTCATTTATATGTTGAGAATGGCCTTTACTATCCTTTGATGCCCGACACATTACGATTTCTTGATCAATGCCGACCCCCTTTAATTGTCCTCGGGCAGCCTCTATTGATATACTCCTTAGTTGAATTGTGACATAAGGAAGAGTCATCCAATTCAAGAAATTCGTGATTGTTCTTTGTGGCCTCGTTGTTGTGGTTATATTGTTGTTTGTGGCCTTGTTGAGAGAGAATGATGCTTAAACATGCGAGAGAAGGTGAGGTGGATCAACATAAACATTACACAGTTGAATGATTTATGGATTGAGCACAGTAGGGGCTAAACATAATTTCGATATGTATAGTTAACAATGTTTAACTATTATATTCAAAGCGATGGATTAGATGCTAAGGTCTTGGAGAGAGAAGAATACTTAATGGAGACAATTCAGATATAGTACGATGTAGAGCACTAAATATTACACTGTTAGATGATGCAAGGGTTAAACACAAATGGGGGGAAAACAAAAATAGGGGCATGTGCGTTAACAACCTTTACTATTATGTTCTGGCCAAAGAATTACATACAAGGGTCTTGTTTCATATAATGCTTGTTTGTATGTGTACTTAGAAGTTTTCACATATATACAATATCCGCTTCTTGTTCAATTAAGTATCTCAATTCAGTAAATACAAAGGTGGGTGTTAGTATGCATCACCCTCCAAGTTTTTCTCATACACAACTCTTAAGCTTATATTCCTAATACAAACAAGGGTGCATTCACACATAAGAATATTGTGCTTGCATTTCTAATACTTCCTTTGGTCTTCCTTTCATAGGTCTAGAATTGAGTTCTCCCTCATGATAATGCAATTGTGATGAGCCCATTATCATTTGTTAATTCATGTGCTTCCCCATTAATGCCAAGTCTATGACAGTTGTGTAGCGAGTATGTGGTCTGTTTCTCAGGCTTTTCCCCAATTGCAAGCATGTTCATTTTTCTTCTTTTCTGTGCTCACAGCTAGATGGACTTTCCTTCCTTTAATGACATTCTTGAACTCACACTTCTTTCATATATACATGTTATAGCCTCAACAAATTCAAACATGATGAGTCTTTTAATTATCAGTATTATCATAAATACTATTTTGTAGACTTAATGCAAGGGGACTGAATTCTGTTACAGCTCATTTACACTTGAGGAGAATGAGGTACATGGTGGACAGGAGTTTCTGGATAATTTATCTCCATATCTAACAAAGCGCTTGGTCTTGGGCGATGCTGGAAATATGAGAAGCCATCCTAATAATTCATCTGACAACCACAAAGATGGTCAATTTGGGCTTAAACAAATGTTGCATAAGGTTATATCTATATAACATCATGATAAGTTTGGTGCTCAATAATTCTGATGTGGAGACTTATACATGGACAGAGTCTGAAAGACATTCCTAGGTTTGTGAAGATTGTTGAGGTTGGGCCAAGGGATGGGTTACAAAATGAGAAGGTGTCAGTTCCCACAGACGTGAAGATTGAGCTAATCAAGAGGCTAGCAAATGCAGGCTTGATGGTTGTAGAAGCAACTAGTTTTGTTTCTCCAAAGTGGGTTCCTCAGGTGGATGCAACTTTTGGTGAATATTTCTTTTAAGATCTTACATTCTTCAATACTCAACAATGTTTAAAATAAACAAATATGATTTGGCTGAGCTAAAACGTACACCAAGAATGCCGAAAAGCAGTTTATGTGTTTATCATAGAATTGTGTATACTGTCATATTTGTTCATTTCCAAACTTGTAGCTCTACCAAGTGCATTATTAGAATTCAACTCTCTTGTAGAGTTTCTTGTCAACTTCATGAATAGTTAAAACAACCAAGAATAAATTTTCCGATCAATCATTCTTGTTTGTGGTTTTTTTCAGCTAAATGCAGATGACTTGCATTTTTTCTGAAATAGCCATAAAAATATTTTCTTGTTTGGGCAGTTTGCAGATGCGAAAGAAGTCATGGATGTGGTTAGAGAACTGAAGGGATCCCGGTTCCCTGTTCTCGTTCCAAATCTTAAAGTAAGTTCAGGTTATCTTATGATGAATCAAAATCTGTACACATATTTCCTTATTAGCATGGTGAGACTTGATGTCTTTCAGGGTCTTGAAGCTGCTATCGTTTCTGGTGCACAAGAAGTTGCCATATTCGTATCTGCATCTGAGACATTCTCCAAGAAGAATATCAATTGTGGCATTGAAGAAAGTTTTAAACGTTTTGAAGAGGTCATGGATGCAGCCAAAAAGTATTCGCTACCAGTAAGAGGGTACTTATTGCTTGCTTACAATGTGATATTCTATCTTTTTGTATGGACAGAGCCAATTGTCTCCATAGATTTCATGAAAAGTCCATTTAAATGTTTGACATTGCTGTCAAATTGATTTGGACTTGACCTTGTATTATGTGTTTTAAGTTTGTACTTGACATCATTGTAAAAATATCTGTCATTTATTACTTGACACAGGTATATTTCTTGTGTTGTGGCATGCCCAGATGAAGGTCCAGTCTTGCCATCAAATGTTGCCCTAGTGGCGAAGAGGCTGTTAGAGATGGGTTGTTATGAGGTTTCTCTTGGTGACACTATTGGAGTTGGAACACCTGGTAAGGTGAAGTAAAAAAGGTTAACAGAGATTTTCTGTTTTGTTTTCACTTTTCTATGCCCCAACCAACATAAAAATAACCTTTCCATTTGTGATGTTTGTTTGTCAGGTAGTGTATTGACTATGCTAGAATCTGTTATGGAAGTAGTGCCTACTGAAAAAATTGCAGTGCACTTCCACGATACATATGGACAAGCCTTGTCCAATATATTGGTAGCACTCCAGGTGATCCTTCACTCACGTGATTGCTACTTCTAGTCCAAAGGAAATATAGCTGAAGAGTAACTATATATGTAAATATAGCTGAAGAGTAACTATATATGTAAATATAGCTGAAGAGTAACTATATATGTAATTAGCAGTGTGATAAGCAATCCATGTTGGTCGTTAGGCATTTAAAAAGCATTGGTCCTCCATGTTGGGTTGGGCGAGTGTCTTCATCTAATGAATGTGTCCATATCAAGGTTGTCTGAACATTTCTTTGGGTATTTTTGTGTGTACTCGTCTTTAAAAGGCAGTTAGGAAACCCTTAAATATCTCAAATCTTGCAGTATTTCCATGATATGTCGCACATAAGTTAAACATATTGGGATGCTAACATTCTAGTTGGAACAGGATGTGCCGATATTATCATGTGTGAAATTTAGATACATTCAGGCTGTGACAAATCTGTTATGTTATGTACTTCGTGGATTTGAGATACATAATAGATTACAAGTATAGACTGCTCCAAGCATTTCTTTTCTTTTCTATCTAGCATCAGAGTTATATATATATCAGATTTCAACAATTCAAAACCTGTGTTTTTTCCTCCATGATCTTCTAGATGGGCATCCGAGTTGTAGACTCCTCTGTAGCAGGTCTGGGTGGTTGCCCATATGCAAGGGGTGCTACTGGAAATGTGGCAACAGAAGATGTCTTGTATATGCTAAATGGGCTTGGAATCAGTACAAATGTTGATATTATGAAAGTAATTGCTGCTGGCGTGTATATTTGTCAGCAAATCGGTCGGCAGAACAACTCAAAAGCTGCAATTGCTCTTATGAACAAATCTGCTATCAGTTTGTCTAAAATTTGAAGTCCTTATGGTTTTCCTTAACACATCTTAATTGTAATATTTTGAATCTGTATAAATGTCCTTAATGTGCATGAGAAATATCACCAAAATCAGAATATAAATTATGCAGTGCAAGATTTCTTGTTTAATATCGTAATGCTATTCTATTCTCTGTGATTTACTCTAAAGATGGGGATTTTCATCACCATTTCAAGGCAAGAGTATGACATCACTAAAGCTTTCCAGCTGGGGATTGTAATCAACCTTATTGTTTGATCCACCGAAGAATTTCAAAGCTGTGTAGTGAGTAATATATCTAAACTGAAGAATAGCTCAATGTGGAATGAAATGTCAAATTAATTATTAGTATTCACTACAAGCTAATTTTATGAATTCTCTTCAATAGTGGCATTTCCATCAAGTTTTTTTGCACAGCTAACTAGGATTACTAACCGATGACATTACAACCATTAATATAATTGTAATTAGTAATAGTATGGAATTCCTAATACTATTGCCTATTGCCATACATGCTTGATGCCCTGACACATAACATCTGATTCACTGAAGTGAGTTGATAACTGTTAGGAAAGAAGACACAAGAGAGCAAGTGAGAGAGAGGAGACTAGGACACAGTATCCACTATTACCAATAGGGCAAACTCCCATACAAGGCTATGAAGTTGGACTTAGTCTAAGCTAAGGCAAGCCATTTTTGGGCTTACTACAAAAGTGAGATTTGTTCGAGGGACAATGGACAAAGAAATAATTTATAGACACAAGGGGCTGACTATACTATGACAGCTGCAATAGTGTGGTCGTAAAAGTACAATCCTGCGCGGTTGTGATTATTGCAATTGTACTTCATCCAATTGTTGTCATAGTTGGTTTGTAATTAGCTCCACGCCCATAACAGTGTGCAAGGACTGAACCAGTTCGTTGAAAAACAATGGTCATCGCATCACAAGATTTTCCACTGTGGAAACCTTCTCTAGGCTGGGCTTCCCTTTCGTGACACAATATCAAACGAAGTGGTATCAGACCGTGATGTGTTTTGACGTGTTGTGATGTCCTTGATTTTGCACTAACATGATTGCATTGTGGCTATTGCTGAGAACTATCAAGGGTCCATTTCAGCTCTACCTATCGAAATGTACACTCCAGTCATCCAAGCCAAAGTGCTTCACTCGCCATGTCAGATGTGGCTAATCACTCACTCCACTTTAGTTGTATTCATGGTCGTACAATCCTAAAGTTTCTACCTCTAGGAAATGGCAACGTACCTGAACTTGAAGAAGTATTTAGAGCAAATAATTCGTTCTTGATTGGGTCGATTTGGCCACATACTATGAAGTAGTCTTGCATCTGTTCCTTCCTGAAATTAAAAAATTTTCCTATCGAACTTAAGTTCATTTTAGATGAGGTAGATGTGGATGCCATTAGTAGGGAAGGTATGAGGTTTTGCCGGAAGTAGTTACGATCATGAGTGAGTATAACTATGCTATAGTTTAGTCAAAGTACGGTTTAATTCAGCTGGAAAAATGTCAAAAGGGGTTGGCTCTACTCGAAGTGGACATGAACATAATTGTTCTACGTAGAGTGAGTATGAACCGCAAAAGTGTAGTCCTAGTCGAAATTGGTATCTAGTGCCGTACCCATGGAGGACCAAGCCATGCCGACTCTTTCAATGCGGTTTTTGACCAAAGCACTCCCACACGAGTTGAGAATGAGTTTGCAACTCTACCTGAAGTGTGCATTGTTGGCCGGAATATTACGAAAGTATGACGTAAGTCGTAAATTCGTAATATTACAGAATTTATAATATGTAGTCGGAAAATCAGAAAATCTACGAAGGGAGATCCGAACCAACGCGATGTAATAAGAAGACTTGGAGATCCGAAAAGATACCAAGATTGTATATAAAGCCATGAGGCTTACTTGTAAAGAGTCCGGGAGTAAGAGAATTAATAGCAATACAAAGAGCTTTGCGTTCACTACCTTGTCTTCTTCTTGTCTTCGGTGTTGTGTATACTTGTCGTAATTTTACGATCGTACTACCATTCATATTTATCCATGACCTAGTCTTAGTTCTTCATCTGAAGGGCTAACACTCTTTTGGCGACCACGACGACTTGAATCGGAATTTAGGCCGAGGAATATCGAATGGATGACGTCTCGGGATGAACCGACACTGGACTCTAAGAGAATCACAAGATCTTTGGCACAAGCATTAGCTTCCCGGACCAACAATGATGCGGACTGCACTGACGTCGCTCAACCGTCACGACATTCTAGCGTTCGGAGGGCCGGAGTTCTTCGCTGGAACGAACACCTTGCGGAGGGCCGCAAGCATTATCTCCCAGGATCCGACGTTTTTGGCAGGCGCCCAAGCCGTGGCGAAAAGCGTACTGGGCGAATGGGCCGAAAGGAACGCTAGTATCGAACCACAATCTACGGACTGGGCGCCGTACATTGTAAGTGACAGCAACGAAGGCTATTTAACGGGTCGGTGGACGCTGTACTCGGGACTCAGTAGCGACTTGGAGGCCGAGCTGACTACTGCGGACGAAGAATCGATCGTTCCAGAGGGTGCGATGCGGACGCGACGGACTACATCCGCACCGCCTGCTAGTCGTAGTCGGATAGCGGAAAGACGGCGTCGATACGACGAACTATCCCAGAGGCTAGGAGTGTCCCCAAGTTCCGAACGGGGTACGACTGAGGAGGCCTCGTCGTACCTAGCCGAAGTGTTCAGAGACGGACTTCTAACCTCGGCCCGTTCCGAACATTGTACGACTGAGGAGGCCTCGTCGTACCTAACCGAGGAGTTCGCGGACGGACTCGTGACCTTGGTCAGTGCTGGACCGATTACGACTGAGGAGGCCTTGTCGTACCCAACCGAGGAGTTTATGGAAGGACTCGTACCCTCGGTCGCTCCAGACATTGCAAGCCCCGAAATTCCGGAGGGACTCGGAATTTCGGCAGCCAGCTCAGCAGGCGGACTTGGTGGAACATCGGCTGCTGCGACACGAACGGTGTTCCTATCAACCCCACGACTCGGCTTTGGAAGTTTGCGGATGACATCATGCCGTACGCTTACCCAAAATATTCTAATCACCTGGATGCGGCAGCGCATGTCAAGCAATTCCGGTCCATATGGGCCATGAATCACGGGACGCAAGGATTGACTCCGGTGGAACGGGAGCAATCCATGATCGTGGAGTTTCAGCTGTCCTTGGAAGGGCAGGCTGCACGCTGGTATGCCCAACAAGATATCAGCACGTTCACGACGTTTCAAGAACTCGTGGACAAGTTCCAGGAGCTCTTCCAAGTGAAGATTGACGCGACGGAAGTGCTGAAGGAGTACTATTCGCGGCAGTAGCAAGCGAGGGAGTCCATAGCGGAATTTTTGTTACGTTTCCGTGCCGTGCAAGCCATGTTAGATATGCCTCCAGCAAAGGACATCTAGACACGACAGTTTCTGAAGGCACTAAGGGAACCACTACGATCTTCCTTAGCGTTGATGGATTCTTCCACAGTGCCCCTAACAAAGATCGTCAATAGGGCGCGGAACTTGGATCACCAACAGCTGGGACTTGGGTTGTCCCAATTTCGCGCTCTCGCACCTTCCCCGAAGGCAGAGGAAAGGGCCTTCAAGCAGGCGCTACAGTGCACGTTGTGTCTGCAATTTGGACATTGAAACGTGGAGTGCATGCAGCGCTGCGCTTTGTGCCAAGCACGGACACACACCACAGCGACGTGCGAATACATCCTGCTATCACGGAAAAACGCACCAGCGGTACAGGCCGTTGAACCGGTAATAGTCCAGAATCGGGGACAAAGATATCACAACCGGTTCAACCACGGCAACCGTGGCGGACGGCCGCTCTAACGTAGTGGTTGGCCCCAGTTCCAGAATAGTCACTTCCGACAGGAAGAGGCTGACCAGCGACAAGACTCCGGTCTGTCCAGGCTACAGGGGAACATGAGTTGGGACCGACGGAAGCCGAAAAAGGACCAACGTTGCTTCCGTTGTTGTCAACCCGGCCACTTCGCGCGGGACTGCCCATACCCCCCTGCCGGCCAGGCGTTAAATCAGGGGGAAGCATCGTCGAGCAAAGGCCCGACGGTAAGCCTAATTAGAACAAAGAGAAGATCAGATCTGAGACGGTGAGAAGTGGCGGTAAAGATACAAGAGAGTGAGAGAGAGAGATAGGCACAAGAATAGAACTTCTATTCACTGGAATTGGAACAACCAACTTAGAACGACCATACAAGCTTGGTATTTATACCCCCAAGCTAGGGCTGAAGCCTTAACGACTTATTACAAGTATGACTCGTTCACTTATGGACAGTGTGAACACGGCCATTAAATGCCCGTATTCGACACTCCCCTGTAATGGGCATGTTCCAAAAATCCGTAAAAAATAAAAAAGGAATGTACAAATTTTACAGATCTACGAAGGGGTTGATATACTGCAGAATAGTGCGATCGGAAAAGTACGATCGTAAAAAGTGCGATCGTAAAAAGTGCAACTATTTACACAATTTGTCCAGAATTAGCTCCACGCCCATCTGATCCCGTAGAGACCGAAATCGGTCCGTTGAAAGACTTTTGGTCATCGCGTCTGCAACATTGTAAGTCGTAGAGATCTTCTCTAGATTGAGCATCTCCTTAGTTGCGCAATCCCGAATGAAGTGGTACCGAACCTCGATATGCTTAGAAGCATTGTGATGTACCGGATTCTTCGCTACAGCGACAACTCCTTGGCTGTCGTTGAGTACGGTCGGAATCCATTTCGGATTAACTTGTCGAAACGTACAAGCTAGTTGTCCGAGCCAAAGCGCTTCCTTCGCTGCGTCCGACGCAGATATGTACTCCGCTTCGGTCGTACTTGTACCCGTACAATCCTGTAGTTTCGATCTCCACGAAATGGCGCCGTACCCGAACCTAAAGAAGTATCCGGACGTCGATTTCCGGCTGTCGAGACAGCCCGCGTAATCCGAGTCGGTGTAGCCTACTACGCCTAAGGGTTCGTTCGGTTCGAATTTGATGCCGTAATCTTTTGTGCCAACCAGATATCTGAAGATATGCTTCACTGCGTTCCAGTGTGGGCGGCCGGGAATGTGCATGAATCTGCTCACGACTCCAACCACATGCGCTATGTCTGGCCACGTCGTGACCATAGCGTACATCAATGAGCCAACAGCCGGTGCGTATGCTACCGACTTCAGATGGTCCCCCTTTGGACCGGGTGTCGGACAGTCCTTCCGTGACAGCCGAAGGTTGGCAGGTAGTGGTGTCGTAGCAGATCGAGCTGTATGCATGCTGAATTGCTCCAAAATTCGTCGGATGTAGTTGGACTGAGACAGATACAACTGTCGCGAAGGTCGATTCCGTGTGATCTTCATCCCGAGAATATGATGCGCCGGACCAAGGTCCTTCATTGCGAATTTCAGCAACATT
>JBBBWG010016957.1:0-15565 GCA_037176905.1 Azolla pinnata
GAGCCAAGCCAAGGCTAGCGAGCCCCTAAGCGTTTGATTAACTAAAATAGAAGAGTGGGAGTTCCCCCCCCCCCCCCAATCCCTAGACGATGATGCCGGAGCTTGACCTTTTTCTTCTTCCTGTTCCTTTTTTCAGTTTTGTCTTTGAGTTTTATTTTATTTTTGTACTTTGGATGATTGGGTACACATCTCACTGTTGTATCTTTTGTCTCGTGGGCCAATTTTAGTTTAAGAAGACGTTAATATATCTTTCTTTATCTTCCTTTCGAAGCTCCACACATCCCCACGCAGTTTAATCTGCATACATAGACACTTCTTCATAGCTCACCGATCGATTAGTTCCCGATCAGCCGCGGCAGCAGCTACTACTACTACTACGAATCAAATATTCGCTCCGCCGATTCGTACCCAATTTGTTTTTGTTTTTTTTGGGTGCTTCTGTTTTTCAATGTTGTTTGGTAAGAAAATAAAACCATGGCCGGCTTATAATAGAATACGAGTCAATTGTAAGGTCGAGGAGACGATCGTTTGATCCCTCGAACTGATCCGAGGATGATGACGATGATGATGCTTCCCCAGATGCATCGGGCATATTGCCAAATTGTTTGTTGAGAATGCAGCCAATGCATCGCCTCGGGCTGCTAGAAGTACATCGAATTGTTGACAATGTTATATCGGTCTTATATCTATGGGAGAATTACCCAAAAAACGCCCGACAAAATCATAAAATTACATTGTAACGCATCCAAAAATTTACAAATTTATCTTGTACAAAAAAATTAACACCTAACTCATTCCGTCAGTATACCGTTAATCGATTTTATTCCTAATCGCTTCGCACTAATTGATCCTCCTTATCAATGATTCTCTTATGATATTCGATCAGCAAAAAGCTAATAATTTTAGAGTCTAATTAATTGAATAATGCTTTAATTTAGTGTTGATCAAGCTGATCGAATGGTAAATATCGACTGACTGATTTGATGTTAATCGAGCTCACGACTAATTGATATGGTGGCAATCAATTAATTCAGTATAAAACTAGACGTCAATCTTGTAAGTTTTAATTTTAATAGGCATTATTAAAATGTAATTTATAATTTTGTCAGGCAGTGTTTTGGTAATGTCTCCATATCTATATCTATATCTATCTATCTATCTACCTATAGTATACATGTGATCTGCACAATTTGTCTAGTGAAGGTCTCCATCACGACCTGAGAAACCAGTCTCCCCGGCCCATAAACATATAGTCCGATGGGGACGCATCAGCCGGTTAAATGCAGGTTATATGATTGTCGCCATCTCTTAGAGTTACTATTAGTAGTGTGTGCAGCTGATCATCTAATTCAATTCTATCAAATCGATCAATCGATCAATCCACATTATATTATATGCATATCACTTTCGATATCATTCAATGATCTGCGCGCCCCATGTTACGCCTAGATTATAAGCTGGATTCCCGCGGCATTTGGTTGACCCACACACAGATATGTTGATCAATATTGGGCTCTTGTCATGATCATCTGCTAATTGTAGCTTGGGCCCATGTTCATTCGAGCTGCGGATCATCGATCTAATCAGTCGACGGGCCTGCAGCATCTCGAGTACTTTCCTCTTCCACTTTCTGTCGATTGCGAGGACGAGAAGCGAGCTTAATTATATATAATATACACGATTGCCCCCCGCCGTTGAAACCGGCCTGATTCGCAATACTGTTGAAACCGGCGCGATTTGCAATATATAAGATAGGGGATCAATTAATCCAGCTCCATATAAGGTGGATCATGCATGGATCAGTCGGTTTGGACATATTGTCCATAGTTTGGCCTCTTTCAGATCATCAGATTCTCACGATCATCTCGATTGATTGCGCCAATTCTTTGCACTTAGACAAGTCTTGACGATGATCATCTACTAGCTAGATACATGCACTGATCATCATCTCCAGATGCTGCTGATCTCTAGCGCTGAAGTCGTCGTGGTCGTCGTCGTCGTCCACGAATCGAATATAACGATCCCATGGATCAATATCTGATCAATAACATCCGGCCAATGCATGCAATTGATCAGATCCATAGTACAATATCGCCCATATTCCACATCAAGTTGTGTCAAATCATTGGTTGACTAATGCTTCGACTTACGCTGCAAAAAATAATTGGAGTCAGTTGCAAAAAAAGTACGATCTGACAAAGATCAGATCGGAAGCTCATACTGCAAACGTACATTGTTGCATCACATACATACGTTTCTATATATATTTATACATCGATCGGTCGACTTTGCACACAAATCATCAACAATAGTATCGATAAACCACCACCTTGGAACTGCTACAAAAAAGAAAAGCACCTTTTGTAGGCCCTCGATGCAGTATACTATGCACTAGAAGTGCTCAAGTTTGATCAGTACTGCAGTAATTAGCTGTACAGCTGCTAATTCATTAACCCTAGTTAATCAGCTCCTCCACGATCTGCTCATCATCCTCCATGCTCTAATTCTAATTGCTCGCGGTGGCGCTGCAAATATATCAGATTCTAGCCCTTTCTAATTCTAGTAGCTGTATGATTATTCGGGGTTTAATTACTCGCCCACCGATCATGAACGCCCGGTTGATTAATATCGTTACTACTCGTATATTTGCCGGCGCCCTGCATCCAGCTAGTATAATATTTACCTCTAATTATTCTTTATCATGATCAGTTTGTACTAATCATCCATGCATGAATGTATCCCAGCTGATCATCTAATACTTTGCGGATCTCCTTGCCCGACCAATATCGATGCAGTTGCAGTAATTATAAGTCCAAACTTCAACCCTAGCTCATGATGATCTGCTGATCTCCTCCATATTGCTCTTCTAATTCCAAGAGCTGCATTAATGTCATCTAACATTAATTGTTTCCCTTCCTTCTAGCAGCCATATATAATTAGGGTTTAATTCGCCCGTAGAATGTCCAGTTACTACTCGTTATATGTTTAGCCAGCCATAATTAGCGTTAAATATTATTCTTGATCATGATCATATTGTACTAATTAACACCCATGCATCAATGTTATTATATCCCAGCTTTAATCATTTATGGATCTCTTGCTCGACCAATATCGATGCAGTACCTATACAACAATTGATCACGCTCCTGTCGATCCATTCATTAATCTAAATAGCTGCACCATCAGGAATTACATGATATCGCCAGCTTCTGAGACCGCCTATAGTATCGGTTTCGATGTTCAGAAGCAATTACAAGCCCTCGACTCAAATCATCATCATCATCAATTAAATCATATTCAATATCATCATGATCAGTACAATTTCACTGCGCCATTCGCAATTGAAATGTGGAGGCAACATGTGCCGCCGGTTATATCCTGTGCTGCTACTACTACTACTACTGCTACTACTACTACGCCGACTACGCCAATATTTGCTGCTGTTAATAGTACGCTTGATGATACAGGCGTTCTGATCAATGGTGAGCTTTATACTGTCAGGGATCACAGCGACAATGTCAACACCGTTAATGTCGAAGATCAGATGCAAGACGTGCCTAACTGCATTGATTCGGCACCCATGATCACGGTGGCTCACGATCATCAGCAATTATATGATGCAACAATCACGGCGGCTCATGATCATCAGAAATATTATAATCCAGCTGCAGCAGCGCCCGACTTGCCGATCATCATGTCACCAGCTGCAATATCCCTGATTGATCACATGCATGGTTATGATAATACTTCAAGTAATGACAGTAATATCGATTCCGCGGATGCTCTACAACTGCATCATGAATCTATTAGTAGCTCGACTAGCCAAGAGATTCTTCTGAGCAATGCTAGCTACATTAGTGGAATTATGAACAATGTGGGCGCGGATCTCGGCGTAGCTAATGTGATCAGATCAGTCTCGGGCAGTAACATATCGGAGGTGTCAAGGATATTCGCGGAGGATCTTCAGGATGATTCTCGGAGGATGATCACTGCAGTCAGCAGCGCCATGATCAACGACAACAAGGAAGATGAAGATGAAGAAGAAGAAGAAGATGATGATGGTGGTGAATACGATGATGATGGTGATGGTGAGGGTATTGATGATGTACCACGACCAGTGCTACACTATATTAATCCTGATAGTACTGAATTATATCATGCTAGTGCCCATCATCATCATCACCATGATCATGATGATGATCATCATCAACATCAACAACAAGAGCAGCAGCAGCAACAACTGCAACAAGTCAAATACAGCAATATAATTAGTACTGATGATTCACCCAAATTAGCTGATGATCCGCCTTCTAATTATAGCATAAATATGCAGTCCGATGGCGTACAGCATAATTACGGTACGGACGGTTATAATTCTTATACGGATTTGCTGTTCACAACTAGTGGGCCGCAATTATGCAACAATTTGTGCTGCGGCGCTAGTGCCGATCATCATCATCCTCATCCTCTCGGCATGAATAATAATATAGTAATCCGATGCATGAACAACGGCGCCGTGATTAATGACAATATTGATGCAGTGAATGAAGACGATCATGGTAATTATGTGAGGGATGATACGTTAATGTTAGTTAATACCAGAGCTGGGGTGATTAACGATAATACAGATGCCGGAGTCGATATTCATCGTAATAGCTACAATTACTGCAGTAACAACAATTCAAACATGGGATCAGCTGCAGTAATTAGCATGCAGATGGACAATAGTAACAGTAGTAACAGCAACACTGCAAACAATGTTGTTGTTAATGATCCTATATATTTAAGCCTTGGTAGAAGCTCTCCTAATATTGACTGCATCGGCAATACTAACTGCAATATGATTGATAGTACAAATTACAGCTGCATCCCTCCATTAATTAGTCAGCTGGATTATGGGAACAATATTAAGATTAATGTGGGATTAGGGCATGTAGGTCAGGCCCCCGAGGGCAGCTCTAGTGATCAACATCCAGCTGATAACACGGTAATTAGCGATCAAAACATGATCAGCATTAATAACTCCACGGCAATATCCACATCGTCGAGGTTAAGGAATTCAAGATTAAGCTCGACGACGACTCTATGCTTCGGCGGGCCAGATCACGCAGGCGCAGCTGACGATCATGAATATCGAGCTGCAGCTATTATCTGCGCCGACGATCCTAGTGATCATGGCGATCTTGACATTGATAGTTATTACGGTCTCGTGGACGATCATCGCGGCCAGCTGCAGGCAGCCGGCAGTAGTACTGTACTGATTCAATTCAACGGTACTTCTCATTTATATGACCGTACTGATGTTGCGGCAGCCGATCACAACATTACAAATGGCGATGCAGCAGCAGCAGCGAGGATTAAGCGCCGCCACCGATCATCTGCAGCAATATCGTCGTCCCCATCGTCGTCATCGATATCGTCCATCATTTCGACGACATCGACGACGACGACGACGGCGACAGTTAAGTCGGACCAGCAGCTGCGCCAGGTAAGATTCCGATTTCAAATCATCCCACCACCGCCATCACCATCACAATCATCATCATCACCATCGTCACCATCAGCATCAGCATCACCACCATCAGCATCAGCATCAGCATCACCACCATCAGCATCAGCATCAGCATCACCACAATCATCATCATGACCATGGCCACCGTCATGACCATGGCCATGACCATCATCACATTCACCACCACCACCATGACCATGACCACCACCATCATCACCATCACCATCACCACCACCATCATCTAGTTGCTGGTTCACAATAGTGCTGTGATGAATGAATGAATGAATGAATGAATGAATGAATCAATGGATGGACGGATGAATGAATGGATGAATGAATAATGAATGAATGTACTGTGATCAATGAATGAATGTATGAACGAATGGATTGATGAATGAATGTATGAATGAACGAACGAACGAACGAATGAATGACGAGTGATCAATGGCTGTGCACTAGAGCTCGGCTGCATGCAGCCGCCATGGCGCCGCCGTACAGCAGCTGCAGGCCGCCGGCTATGCCGCAGATGCAGTGTACAATTACAACGCATCAATATCGCGGCCCAAGAAAGCATCTCGGCATCCCCTGGGGCCTGCCCTCAACACCAACCTCAAGCCTCGTGCGCGACAGGGTTGCGCCAGCGATCCGCAGAGCATGGCGGCTCGGGTAGGTCTCTCTGATCTCATCTGATCTCATCTGATCGCAATATTATCGCCTACTGATTATAGCCTGCAGGATTTAGGCTTTAGGGTTTGTAATTACGCACCCACAGTGGATTGATCACTGACGTTTCTTATAATCATGTGGTTAATCTTATATGTTGCTGCACGCTAATTATAATCTCTGATTCTCTTCTTCCCGGCGACGGATCCAGCAACGGCGAGAGCGAATCAACAGACGTCTCAAGGCCCTGCAAGACCTCGTGCCCAACGGCTCAAAGGTGAGATCGGAAGAAACCCCGATCAATTGCTTACGAAATCGGAACTGGTTTTCGACGGAATTACTGGATATTGCGGATCGATGCATTAACTGACGGTTTTGGTTAGTTGATCGATTGATCGACAGGTAGACTTGGTGACGATGCTAGAGAAAGCGATCAGCTACGTCAAGCTCCTGCAACTTCAGCTCAAGGTATAATTAAGCCGCCTAATTATTCATCCTCAGCAGAAGCATATTGTTGATCTATGTCGATCGGTCGACCATCGATAAATCAATCCATCGATTGGCACGGCAGCATATAATTGTCACATGGGCGCCGCGGATCGATCCGCTGGAATATTGCGTGATCATCTAGATTCATATGAAGAACTCGGGCGGTTTAATTTGGATTGCTGATTAATTTGTAGGTGCTCGCTGACGACGAATTCTGGCGTGACCCACAGAACGTGATCCGATTCAGCAATGAATATTATCTTCATGAGGCTGATGATGATGATTATGCGACGACGACGACGACGACGACCATCGGCGAGGAGTGATCAGCGCTGCTGCTGCATGTCTGATCATCATAGCAGCACACTCTGATCACTACCTGGCTTACTAATTCTTGTGATTAATCAGGCTAATTTTGGCAGCCTCTAGTTTGTTTGTTTTGCATGAGATCAGGCCTCAAATTTGAAGGAAGATCGATCACCCACCCGCTAATTACAGGTCGACGTCGCATTGATTACATCCATATCATTTAATTAATTCCCTAGCTCAATTCCAAGGAATATAGCAAGCTGCATCATGTAATATGTAGATTGAATCGACGCAGTTTTGATCGCCTATTCGTGTAGGAATATTATCGGCCGGCTGTAATTACTGGATGGGTTTTCCTTGCCTTCAGATTTGAGGGGTTTCATCAGTATATTGATGCAGCTCACAGCTCTCTATTTATAATATGCTAATTACACCGGTTTACATATAACAAGAAGAACTCCATGACCCGCGTCCAATTATTACATTATGAGTCCGTTAATCTGCAGAATTAGTGGCGTAATTATGAGCACCGAATCCATAATTAGGGCTGGAGATCAACTCCCTAAGCATATGTCTGTTGTGTGAAGTTATGACACCTGTTTATTAATTTAATTAACTCTCTAATCATGTAATACAGGCCGTAGATTGCGCATTAACCAGCCGCTAATAACCGGCTAATTAGTACTGATTCATGAGCTCATGATCAGCGGCAAAGATCGAGTGCTCCATAACTAGCGAGAAATAGGGCAGCATCAATGTAATATTAATCCGATAGAGTTCTGCTGATGATGAACGTTAGAATTAATGAGATCAGCTGTAATCTGCTTTGAGATTTACAAGGTGGATCGGAGCTGATATAAGCACACTGATCATGTGCATCAAAATCGCTTGAGTTATATATCTATATAACCCTAAACTTGCCTGCAGCAGCGTCGGCGGGGGCGAATGCAATTATATGAACCCTAAAGCCTAAATCCTGCAGGCAGCTCAATGATCCGATAAGAAGGAATTAGGTCTAGATACCGGATACTCTTAGCACCGACAGAGGCGAGGCGGCGTCAACGCCCTTGTTAAGCTGTTTTACTAAGATGATGATGATGATGATGCTGATGATGGTGATGATGACGATGATGATGAATGATGTACAGAGTGCCTGCCAAAGTAGGGACATGAGGCACATGTACGTGGCCGGATCATGGTCAACCCTATACATACAGTGATCAATAATTACATATACGCACCAGTATAATTATATATACATACTAACATTTGTTAATCAAATATTATAGTAATGAACTCGATTTAGGATCAATTAGTGGGAAGCGATTAGGAATAAAATCAATTGATGGTATACTAACATAATCAATTGAATGTTAATTTTTAGCGGAAGATGAACGTGGGCGTAAATTTGTGATTTCGGATTCTCGTAGGTGTTAAAATGTAATTTAAGATTTTGTCAGGCATTTTTTGGTGCTTCTCCCAATCTTTTATCTATCAAATCGCCGGAGCAATAGATCTATCAGATCGCCCGCACATGGAGAGCAGATCCCAACGAGAATTAATCACACATCAGGCAGCATTATATGAATTCATTATAAGACGACTTATATCAACGTCACTGATCAGCATGTGAGCGGCTCCGAGTGCTGGCTGGATCAGTACGTAAATGATTCTGAGCCTGCATGCTGGAATCGATTGGCCCATCGACTGATGCGATATATTTTGGTGTATTACTTTGCATAAGCAGCTTTCGATCATCATTCATGATATAATTTATTGTCGAGGCTAATTATTGATCGCGATATTGATATTGCAGATGCAGTGATAATGGAGGATCTCCGATTATAATCATACGTCCATCGAAGTTTGTGTCCAAGGATCGATCAGACAGTCCAAGGATCGATCAGCTATGTCGCCGGCCATGTGATCAAGCTTTGACTGCGATACATATAATTATATAATGATCGGTGATCGGATCCCCACCTGCAGATCCAACTGTAAAACATTGTGTCACATTGGAGTTTGTGAACCGGTCAACGTGCATAAATGTTTCTCGTCTTGTGGAATTACAATCAGTTATAATTTGAGTAATATATCCAATTAGTCGGCTGAAAAGAAAAGTTACACAATAGTATATTATCTTGCTTGGACTTTGGGATCATTGGATTCACTGTTGACTCCGAGGACTAGCTTCATGCCTCGGGAGTCTGCCGATTGCCAGCACAATTCCGATCCGTCTGCAAAGTTCCGATTATCAACGAAGGAAACGAATTGGAGTTGGAATATGATCAGATGCACCTACTGAGGCCAGTTGATTGTGTCGTGAATGAATCAAAGCTGCCAGAAGTCTAAATCCACTACAAGAAGCTCAAGCTTGATTATTGCTGAGCTTTCATTGAGGCTAGAAACCAAAAGGTTTTATTTAGACATAGAAAATAGTGGCAAACGTCCACCGATGGATGGGCGAGATGCATCATGTCAAAAAGTTTACAAATTCATTGCCAAACCAACTTGAGTTTGTCTCTATTAAGTCTCTCATCAGTGATATCCAGAAGTTATCGCTTTGGCCAAAACCCTTCAAAATTGGATACCACTTTGTTTGAGATGCGTGTCCAAGAGAAAACCAATAATTGACAATGTTGGGACTTCGCTTAGAAAATACAACAATAGTACAAGTTATTTCTATTAGGGTTTTAAGATTAGTCAGGGGTAAAAAAAAACCTCTTATAGAGGGAAAAAAATACCTTTGTAATAGTGATGCAGTGAACAAGAAGCTAGTACTCATGTACAAGTGCCAAGTTATGTGGATAGAGATCAATGCATAGATAGAAGTAAACCTAAAGCTTTACGAAAAGCTTTAAATTTCTCCCTAGATAAAGCCTTTGTGAAAAGGTTTGCAATTTTCTCGTGCGTGGGCACATAAGCCAAACTGATCTCTCCAACACAGAACCTCTCTCTAACATAGTGATAATGCAGCTCAATGTGCTTAGTGCGAGCATGAAACACAAGGTTCTTGGCAACTGCCAATAATGCGCTCTAATTATCTGTGAAGATGGTGGTGGCAAAAACCTGACAAACACTTAAATCAGCCAAAAGGTGTCTAAGCCACCCACACTCAATAGTAAGCATGAAAGTTGCTTCGTACTCAGTCTCACCATTGGAAGTGGCCACAATAAGCTGCTTCTTACTGAAAAAAGATATGCATGAGCTACCAAGCATGAAGCAAAGACTATTAGGGGACACATTAGTGTCATAGCAACCAACCCAATCATAAGCTTGGTGGTACTAGCCTCGCTTTGGGATAAAACAATCCAAGTAGTTAGGTACCACTCAAGTAGCGAAAGATTGCGTCCAACCTCTTGCCAATGTTTCACTCATAGATAATGCATGATCCTGCTCATCTGAGAGACAACAAATTGAATATCAAGTTGTGTTATGCATAAGCAAATTGAACATTTAACTGTCTGGTGATAAAGTACAACATCAAATGCGTCCACAACATCATGAAGGCTCAAACGTAAACCTATCTTCATAAGAGTGGCAATGGGTTTACAATTTTCAAGGCCAAAGCGTTGCAATAATGTGTCAATATATTTCGATTGACACAAGTTCGTTGAATGCCCAAATAATGATGTAAATGTCCCAAATCAAATATCTCAAAAGAGGCATAAAAATCAACCTTAAAATCAACAATGCGCTTCTCATTGAGACTAGCGACTAACATTCCATCAACATAAACAACAATGATAAAAAATACATTGTTATTATGTGCACCATATAAGGTGCTTTCAATTGGACTATTCTCAAAGCCAATTGCAATAAGATATACATGTATATTCTCATACCAAGCATATGGTGATTGCTTCAAACCATATAATGTCTTTTTTCAATTTGCAAAATTTGTTTTCATGCCCTACATAAAATCATGGGGCTGAAGTACACACAAATTTTCATGAAGATCTCTATTCAGAGATGTTTTTGTATTGTCTAACTGATGTACATTCCAATCGTCTGCAAGTGCACAAATGCCACGAACAATAGTTATATGGCATGTGGCGGCAAAGGTTGTAGCAAAGTCAATGCCTTTCTCTTGAGCATAACCTTTTGCAACAAGCCTAACTTTATACATATCAATTATTCTATCAAGTTTACAATTTAGTTTGTATACCCACTTAGTGCCAATAGCCTTCTTGTGACGAGGCAAGTCACACATTAAAGACATGTACCACTCTTCATAACAGCATCATATTTTGATTGCATAGCAACCATCCACTTTTTTGAATTTTATGTTTTATAAAAAGAAGTAGGCTCATTCTCATTACAAAAGCTAGAGATAGCCATAATATAACAATCTGATGCGAAGGAAACATTGTGAGAACCTGAATGAGTACGATATGATAGAGGGGCTAGTCTTTGCCACCTCTATATTAACTGCTCTCTCATCAATAAGTGCATCATGTAAATCTGCATATAAAATAGAATGATCTTCATCATTATGAGAATCTTGTAGAGGCTGAGAAGGTGCCTCAAGTGGACTAGTAGATAATTGTCTACTAAGAAAAAGAGGAAGTAAAGTGTCATACACATCTCTAGAGCTAATTGATGTCTATTGTCACCTCGATGACAACACAAGGAATTAGCTTAGGCCAAACTAACTCCTTATAAGAGGTCGTGGTGTTATTAATATTCCTGTCTAGATAACATATGACATATCCAGATATTTAACAATATTCCTACTTGCTTTGCTATTCCAAATTCTCCTTAATATCCAATTGGTCGTGGTCTTAAAAAATGTCTGTTATTTAGCGATTGTACGTTAGTATACATGTATATGAAGTCTACTTGTCGTTATGATGTGTAAATGAGTGTATGTACGTATATACATGTATAAGTGGTAGTATCTAGAGTCTTAAAGATCGAGAGAGAAAGAGAGAGAGAGAGGGAGAGTGTGTGTGTGTGTGAAATGATTGAAGGTACGCCCCTCGTCATATCTCATTGTAATGGGCAAGAGATATAATTATAAAACCCTATAAGGGCATAATGAAAATGCATAAGGAGTTGCTCTCTCTCTCTCTCTCTCTCTCTCTCTCTCTCTCTCTCTCTTGAATGTTCCATCCATCTCTCATCTCTCACGTTGTCGCGAAATTACGACAAAGATACGAGAACGTCGAGGCAGGACCCCGGGGCCTCCGACCAGAGGATTCCAAATACCGGGATGCGAAGACTGATAATTTAGCTTAAATATATAAATTTGAAATAATTTCTTTATTATAGAGAAGAAATTACAATCAAATCCTGAAATCGGAATAAAAAAGGATTGGGGTATAGTGAAAGTATCAGATTAGGGTTTAGAATTCAGAAGACTTGGCTTACATCAGAGATTTAGGGTTTGAGTTCTCCCGATTCCGCAGACTAGGGTCCTGAAATCTGAAGACTTGGATTACCAAGCTGAGATTAAGAAATCAGGGTTTCGAGTTTAGCCGATTAGGGTTTAGAAATCAGAAGACTTGGCTTAGATCAGAGATTTTGGGTTTGAGTTATGCCGATTCCGCAGACTAGGGTGTCGAATCCCCAAAGACTTGGCTTAGATAAGAGATTTAAGGTTTAAAATTTTCCTTTACAAGCTTGGCTCCCCCTGTACAAAGGAACTCGAGTTCGCATCTCCAGCTCCGTCGCATGTCTCCCACGTGGCGTTCTCTTTAATTGCATGTCTCTCACGTGGCGTTCTACTTTTGCATGGCCTTCACACTGGTGCGACTGGCCCGCGTACACGATCGTATTCGTCCGCCTGCGCACAATACGGGCCGCACTCGTCCGACTATGATCGCACTCGTCCGAGTGAACTCGTACCCGCAAAAGTACGAAACATGGACTCCATGGAAAAACGATCGCCCGCACAAAGCATTACAAAGCACCCCGAAGAACACAGATGAGAAACATTTTTGAAGGTCAGATTATATAATGCTAGTTCCGAAGCGCACCTGCTCATGTGGGACATCTCACTTTTTCGCTTCATAAAGTCTTCTATCTTGATTTATCCATAACTTTAACCGTACTTGCCCGATTAACATGTCGTAAAATACGTTTGGAAGCTCTTACGGGCCTTAATCTCCTCGCATCAAAGTACTAGGCTAACATAAAATTATTACATTTCATATCGTGTGTGAAAAGTCACACGACAATGTTAAACCCCCTTTGGCGGGGGGTAGAGTCACTCTAGGCTTTACCCCTCACCTCATAACAATGTCAAAGTGACTACTTATGACTAACCAACTTTGGATGGTTAAAAGCGAACGGGTCGGCCGACATTGGGCTTAAGTATCGTCTTAGTTAAAACCCGTTGACCCATTGTAGCTCAAGTTCACCTTGAAGATTTTTGAGCTGGTAAGTGTCATCCCAAACATTAAGTATCCAACATGGGCTGCAACAATTGAATCTTTAGTTTGTCAAACATCTTGCCCAATATAGCCTTGTTGATACCAAATTGGTCTTCTCTCTCTTGCTGGTGTCGATCGACAAAAGCTTTGCAGTGATTCGGTTAATGCTCCAATCGGCGCATGCTTTCAATTTTGTGCTCTTCTAGTGACAAGAGACATTGGACTCGTTCCATTCACTTGCTTTTGGACTTTTATCCGAAAACTCATGATCATGAATTCGATTGGCATAACTACTTCCAGCCTGTATGCTAATGGAAATGGAGTGGAACCGAAACTTGTTTTGTAGCTTGTGTAATACGCCCATAATGTTGATTGTAGTTTCAGATCCCAATCAGTTTGATTCTCATTGACAATCTTTTAAAGAATGTTTTGTAGGGTTTTGTTGGTTTTCGTTAATCCATTTGCTTGTAGGTAATATACTGTACTCTTTTTGTGCGCGATAACATAGTGGTTGGTTAGTTTGGTAATGACCTCATTAATAAAATGAATGCCCTGATCAGTTACGAGCTCGATTGGACATCCAAAATAATGCAAAATATCTTCATAAAGGAATTTGGTTGTGGACTTTCTTGGACTTTACCCACTTGGTGCAATAATTGGTTGTAACAAGGATGTAATTATGATATGTTTGGGTTGCTAGAGGTTTGAATGGACCAACAAAGTGGAGTCCCCACTTTTGGAATGGTTCTAATGGTAAAATCGGCTAATGGGCTATGTGATGTCTCTTGGTAGGTTAACCAACTCTTTGATATGCATCACATTTTCGTGCATACTTATGAGGGTCCTTATACATGGTTGGCCACCACAACTCACTTTGTATTTTCTTCCCAAAATCGTGCAAGTGACAATAAGTTAGAGTTTTCCCTTAATCATGAGTTGGTAGTGTTGTCCCAGCTCGGGAACAGCAAAATCTTTACCCTTGCAAATGTAAAATTATAGGTTTTAGCTTGTCCATCATGCATGAATTCCTTATCAAATTGCCAAGGTTGCTTAAGTAGTAGGTGACACGCATCCATTGTGACCGCATCACAATAAATCTCATCCACCTTTTGTTGATATTATATTTTCACAAATTTTAACATCAATCATAAACCTTCATACTTTACCAAGTATAGTACAAATAGATTGAAATATGTTATGTCGCAGCCAATCCTCTTTATTGGGATTTGGCAGCTAAACACACTCACCGTGCGACTAAAGTAGTATCAATGTCTCCCTACACTTTCTTCTTTAAAGTCATCATTTTGTGTTGATTCATGTTCTATGCTCAAGCCAATGTTTTCTTCTTCCTCGTCCTGCTTAGTTACAAGGGATTTTTTTTTCCTATTTTGTAACAGTCAGATTGCCGATTTCCGATTTTCTTGCACCCATAACATTTTATTACATTAAGGCTATATAGCTTATTTGTATACTTCGGAATAGTACCACTTCCAATGATAATAGTTCCCATTCAATTATTAATGACACTCTTGTTGTTTTCCGCACTAGAAGTGGGTTTATTTCTGCCACTCATTCGTTAGCTAGTTGTTGCTTCTCAATTATTAATGCCCTTTGGTGTGTTATAGAGACAAAAATAGGATCAAACATATTCACAAAATCTTGAATTGAAAACTTTAGTACGCTCACATAACGTGCCGCTAGTTGGTCTTTCATCTCATGTATCTCATGAAAATTATATAGATTTTAATTTTATATTATCTCGTTTAATATTTTACACGAAATTCTTTACTTTCATGCATCCTAATCAATTTTTCTTGACATCATAAACGCCCTAAAGATACACTATCTATTCATGTATGTAAAAGTTCATATATGTATGGATATCTATAAATTAATATGTATCTCTAAGTGTATATCTACATATTGTTGTCTATAAATGTATATGCATGCTTTCATACTAACAAATGTACAGACATATGCATACGTTGTCGCGAAAATACGACGGGGGTACGTGAACGTCGAGGCAGGACCCCGGGGCCTCCGACCAGAGGATTCCAATTCGCGGGATGTGAAGACAGAAATTTGAAATAATGTTCTATATTATAAGGAAGAAATTACAATCGATTCCGAAATCGGAATCAGAAATGATTGGGTATGCTGAAAGTATCAGATTAGGGTTTCGAATTCAGAAGATTTGGATTACAGAGCTCAGATT
>JBBBWG010016968.1:0-15560 GCA_037176905.1 Azolla pinnata
ATGAACGTGCTGCACGTTCCGACGATTACGCAGAACTTGGTCTCGATCGGACAAATCGTTGACCAAGGGATGGAGGTTCGGTTTACGCACCTCGGAGCCTTCATCGAGGAAGAAGGCCGGATTATTGCGCGAGGACGCAGAGACGGGAGGATGTTCATCCTCGACCGCACCGACAATGGCCCCGACACCGCCTTGTTCGCGAAGGGACAAAAAGCCGAGTCAGATATCGACTTGTGGCACAAACGGATAGGCCACGTCAACTACCAAAGGCTTTAAGATTTGCAAACGAAATAGGTAGTTCTCGGTTTGCCCAAACTTAGTGGCCGTAAGACACAAATTTGTGAAGCCTGCCAGCTCGGGAAGCAACACCGACTTCCTTTCCCCAACGAGCGTAATTGGAACCGTAATAAGCTCGACTTAATACATTCCGATGTATGGGGGCCGACACAAAACGTTAGCCTTGGTGGGAGCCGATATTTCGTCTCCTTCACCGACGACTGTACGCGGCATATGTGGATCTACCTCATTGAGAGGAAAAGCGAAGTCTTCGATTGTTTCCGAGACCTGAAAGGGTTCGTGGAGAATGAGTCGGGACGAAAGATCAAGTGCCTGCGGTCGAATGGAGGAAAAGAGAACTTTTCCAGCCAATTCAACGGTTATCTACAACAGATGGGAATTCGGCGCGAATTCAGTTGTAAATACACGTTTGAGCAAAACGGTGTTGTGTTGCGTGCGGATGTGGGGTTTGGAGCGGAGCCGCAGGGACTTTGAACCAGAGTAGAGTAGAAGAGCATGCCAAAGTTCTACTGGGCCGAAGCGGTGAGGACCGCGGTGTACTTCCAAAACCGGATCGGAGACAAAGTGTCGACATATGAGCAGTATTTCGGGACGAAACCCAATCTGCGACACTTATGAGTGTTCGGTAGCATTGCGTATGTGCATATATCGAAGCAGAAGCGGAGGAAGTTGGACGCGAAAGCCGAGAAGTGTATCTTAGTCGGTTACTCGGATGAGCAAAAGGGTTATAAGTGTTATAACCCTCGGACCAAACAAGCATGTGTAAGCCGCGATATGGTGTTTGACGAGTCCGCGTCCTGGTACATGCCTCCCACTTCGCAACCCAACTCCAATCCGAGTTCTGACGAAGAAGTCAGCGAGGCCGGGATGCCTCGGGATGAGCCAGAAATCGGGACTTGGCCAGAGAATCCGATTTCAGTCCCGCTGAGTGGACCGAGTGAAGGGCTGGGTCGGTTCGACCAGTCCGATGATGAGCCGGCGAGTAGTGGAGACTCGGTTGTGCATTCCCCGCGCAAGAAACCGAGGAGACGGTTTACGCGGAAAGAGAAAGGGAAGAGGAAGGTATCGGACTCCGATACGCAGAGGAACGAGTCACACCGATGCGAGTATGACTTCGAGGCACAAGGTAGTGGGATTTCAGGAGAAAAGTCCGCATTGGTCGAGAAGACCTCGACATCGGGTAATGAGAGCGTAACCTTTTACAATAATCTTATCCAAATTCGATCAGGAGATAAGTAAAATTTTCATTTCATACTCGGTATGACCATTTTGAGTATACAATCATGCCTTTCGAGGTCATAAATGTTCTCGTAGTCTTTCAATATATGACAAGTGACAGTTTCCAAGATTTTCAAGATATCTTTCTCATCATGTATTTAGACGATATGTTTGTTTATTCTAAAACACAGGTGCAACATGATATACATGTGTGAAATTATACTATAATGAATAAATGAATATGGTCTTTATATAAAACTTGAAAAGTGGAGTTTTGACTGATTTGGTCTTTATAATTTATAAACATTTTCGCACTATTTCTACCTAACATAAAACTTATTTATAGACGATCTCAATCAATTATATGAATGCTTGCAATAAAAAGGCGAATAAAATCTTGATCATGGAACATAAAAAATGCCTCAAGGACTCCGAGTAGAGAATCTCCACCTCCACAATATTATTGGCATTTGCATTCAACAAAATCTTTTTATTATTGTGCAAGACATCATGTAGTGTTTAATATATAATATCATTAATTGTCTCCTAATATTAACCACTCATATTCTTCTCATCACTTTCAACTGTAACACAATGCTATCAAAATTGATATTAATATATGATAACTTTAACACCATATCTACTTAATTATCTTGTTATCAAAATTGACGTTAATATATGATAACTTTAACACCATATCTATTTCACCACTCATCTTCTTCTCATTACTTTCAACTATAACGCAATGCTATCAAAATTGATAGTAATATATGATAACTTTAACACCATATCTATTTCACCACTCATCTTCTTCTCATCACTTTCAACTATAACATAATGTTATGAAAGTTGATATTAAGATATGATGACTTTATGGGCATATCTATATCACCATATTGTTGATAATGTTTTGTTTCGTCGAAGTGTTTGTATCATTTATGTCATAATAGATGGTAAGGGCTTAGTGTGCCTCTCTTAGAAAAATCTATCTTCTTCACCTCCATAGCTTTGGTCTCGAGCAGCTTCAATTGAAGTGAATCAACTAAATCGGAACTCAAGTTATAAACAAAACTCTATTAGATTTGCCTCTCTTTTTTTCTCACGATCAAAGCCATCATTCTCTCTCCCTCTCTCTATCTCTAGTCTCTCTCTCTTACATATATAAACATATACTATTCTTCTCTTTTTCTTTCTCACTCTCAAGCGCAAGCACAGGCACAGACAATACCAAACATAGATGGTAGTGTAGTTAGGGTTTGGGGTTCACAACTGACCACACCGGTGGCCTGCGTGGTCTTGAAGTTTTGTATTTTGAGTTGTATAGCCCAAATACTATGACAACATCTCAGTGAGCCGGTACGACGCAAGCGAGCGGCCGACGGGAAGGAGCCGGAACATCGAGTTCATAATGTCCCTAAAATCGTAGCGGCGGAACTTTAGGTCGTCAGCGCTAGCCATTGGATCGGTTGCCAGATTGCATCGTCGGTCACGTGCTTACACATCGTGGCGATGATCACATCTCGCCTGTTGTGGATTCCCATGCAGCGCCGGGCGCAGTGTTTGGAGAAGCCAGAAAACACTAAACGACAGACGAGAGAGAGAAATGGGGAAAGAAGCTAGAGACGGAGAGGGAAAGTAAAAGGTACAAATAGTTCGAAAGCACTTCGATAAGAATGGAACTTTGGATCAGTAGTAACAAGATCTCTTTCTCTCTTTTCCTGCTCAGTTCTCATTGTTTTTTTATTGACCATCTTTTTTGTTTCGACAAATCTCGGAATTAGGAGAAACAAATGGATGGCTCCAATCTTTTGGGAACCTAGACCCGACCTCAGGGTCGTCCGCCTCGCTTGCGTCTGCTCTCCCTAACCCTAACCCTAACCCTAACCCTAACCCTAACCCTAACCCAGGCAGCCGCGATGGGACCCCGGCGCTGCGCTATGCCTCCATCCCGATCATCTCACTCGATGATGCGACTCGCCGCGTGGCCGCTCACGGCACCGATGCTCCGGCGCGGCTACCCGAGGGCTTCGTGGAGCGCACCCACGGATGAGGCCTGGTCATCTCGTGGGCGCACCCGTGCGTGAGGAAGCCGCCTCGATCACTTAGAACCGAATTGTCGGTGCTCAATATCACCCTGTTCTTCTTCTCGTAGAACTTTATGTTAATCTCTATTAATAATGATGATCATTCTAATGCTCACAAGTGACTCTTCGATAACGAGTTGACACTTACAAGCAGGTTGTGTTGTTTATGCTGGATAATCATCTGTTTTCTAAAGCAGCTACTCTATTTCTAGACATTGCATCCTCCTATGGTGTTTGATTTTAGAGTTCAGATGCTGGAATAGAAGCTAACGTAGCAGGCTGTCAAATGGCAGCAAAAAGTTCAACTTTTGAAACTCTGAGCAAGAGAAGCAAAGGAAAAAGTAAAGGTACTTGAATCAGAGCTAGCGACGTATGCTATCAAGGAATCTGGCCCCCGGGGAACAAACTCGTGCTGGGAAATGATGTAATCAGCAAGTATATGAGATGTGGTGTGATTCGAGAGGTGCAAAGGGTGTTCGATTCGCTTCTTCTCCGAGGTGCATTGTCCTGGACCTCACGATGACGTTTACCTTTTTGTCCATGTCTCTTCAAACCAAAATATTACCTACTGAAAATTTACGTTATTTAGATGGTCATGTTACGCTAAAGATACCAACACTATCTTTTAAGATTGTCTAGTGCCTGCATATTCCATATAGTAATAAAACCTGCATTGATTTTATCGAAACGGATTCGCTCTATGTGGTTGGTGCCTTGGTGCTCAGCAGCAAATTATTGTTTCCCTTTAACAAGCGTTCCTGAGTCACATTGTTAGTCCTACGTCCCGGATCCAAAAAAGAGCTTTAAGCCGAAACTGTTCCTCTCTTGTGCGTCACAAAGCTTACGGTTTTGGAGATGAGCAAAAGAAAACAAACAAAAAACAAGCAATGTTGTTCTGAGATAATGCATGCTGTTCTGTCGAGTAATCATGGCTTAGGGTGACGATACATATATGAGGCTGTGGTAGCATTATATGTGCCTCATTGTCCTTCAATTGATCGATCGATCGAATCATTGATCGTTCATCTTCTTGAGTGGCAAGCGGAGCGTGATCCTCTAACTGGAAGTTCTGAGTCTCATCTACAAGCTGGGCTAGGTTCGAAGCGACAAAGAGGCTGGATCAAATGGGGATTCCTAGATGGCAAAGCTGTGCCAATGAGGCTCCCTAGATGAGCAAAAGCCACAAAGGAGGAGTGGGTTTCTTCAGTATTAGGCCTTTATTTAGTCCAATTTGATTAGGCTTTCTAAAACTGTATTGCGAGATGCTGCGGAGTTGTGTCGTTCCCATGAACGTGGCTCACGCCTGCAGCTCTTTTCCACGAGCATTGCTCGGAAACCCTAATTTCATCGATCGTCGATCGTTGAACGTGCACCATTCCTTTCTGGGTTCCGGCCACAATGCATCTCTTCAGCTCATCTGATCGGCTCTTAGTGTGTCCACCATCTCCTAACTAAGTCTTTGGAAAAGAAGGATATTTGGCTATGTTTTTCAAACCGGTAAATGACAAGTTTCGAGACGCCGGGGAATCGGTGTTGTCCCCCATTGAACTTTGGGGTATCCTCCCTGTTGATAGGAATTGATGCAAGTGGAGTGTTTTGAGGCCTTATCTTTAGGCAGATGTCGATTGCACTACAACAGCAATCCAATTTATCATATTCGGTGATGATAGCAGTGAATGGATAGTATAGAACACGAGCCAAACAGCTGAACAAACATACATTTGTCTCACGATAGTAATCTGTCTATACATTCGGAATAGAGAGAAGGGGGGAAGAAAAAGAGTGAGAAGAGATTAATATATCTTCATAAATATGATCCAATAACAAGTATTTTGGATTGAGAGATAATAAAACTCAATTAGAGAAGCCTGTTAAAATCGTGGACGATTGTGTATGGACAATCTTGTGTGTGTTGGTTGGGTGCAGCTAACATATGCAGATGAGTCATATTGTATACCGCTCCGCGAAACATAAGAGTAATAGATGTTCTTAGATGTACGGACTAATCATTGGGTTGCATCTAAAACTACTAACTCAAAGCTCAAATTCTTCTAGAAGTTTTTGGAATCTTCTAGCAAGCTCCAAAAACTTGTAATCTTCGAGAGCTTTTGCATGAAAATTAACCTATATATGAAACTCCATAACTATGTGTACAACCCACAAATATATCTAAATACTGGGATTCACCTTAATCTCATTAAAGGTATATCTAAATACTGGGGTTCACCTTTATCTCATTAAAGATGAATATTACCAGTTATGAAATTCGAAGTACAATTTTTAATATCACATATTCTCTTTGATCTGCCTCTCAATATCCTGTCTTGCTCTATCTCTAAGGCAGTTATCCAACAAGTTCAATAACATGAGGTCGTGATTTCAAGGGTTTAAAAATCTAATTAACCTTATCATCTAACTACAATTACAACAATATGCTAATGAACTTTATAAGTTGGTCTTGCGGGGACCCTTCTATCAAAAGCTACATAAGCTTGGTTGGCACCCTTGGTGAAAACAATTACAGAAACAACTAGCATGTTATAAACACACCCATAAAGAGGAGCTTATCTTCTACCTCATTGTCTTTCCTCGTCATCCTATCATTCTCATGAGGCTATGTTGGAACTGTACAATTCAAGTACTTGAGCTCTCATTTAAGGGATAACTCTGAAATGAAAGAAGACTTCAAATGACTTCAAAAGAAACATACAAGTTTTTCGGATGTGAAGAATAAGATGGGTACTCCAATGCAAGATGCATAGAAGTCGAATAAGTGGTAAATAGTTAAATCTTGAATTTCATAATAGTGCTTGAGCAGGTCATCGAGACATATGGCAACTTTGGCAAAGCTTTACATAACTCTCCTTTTTATTATTAATTGGCATTGGAAGTAGAATCACGTAAGGCATCAAATTTATAGATGATGTGTTTAATGAGGGCAAGCATAAATTATGTTATTGTGATTCGATTATATGCCACAATGGAAATGCTCGCCATAAACAAATATGGTTAAGATATTGTATCATTGGCATAGATATAACGCGTACAAGTTGCATCTCCCACCTCCATGGGCTCAAAGCTAGGGGATGTCATGATACTCTCGACGCATTACTAGATTAGAGAGATGATCGAAAGAAAAAAATGACTAGAATACCAAAATCAAGTCTTCCTGTTTAAGCTACAACAACCGTTCAGGCGATGATATTCAATGGGCATTCCTCCGATAGAAATCACATTTCGAGAAGTGAACAAATCATTCAGCTGACCTCTCTCTCTGCTTGAGATGTTAGAAACTATCTGTTATGGAGTTCATCAACCCTAAACCCTAGAGTGAGATAGCTTTGACAAGTCCATAAACCCTAAATCGATGCTCTCGAAGATCATTCGGGCTTCTGTTCCAAGATGATCACGCCCATAAGCCAAAAAACGGGAACAGATAATAATAATTATTATAACAATTGTTATTATATTATTGCATATATATGAAAAAAGAGAATAATTCGCCAAAACATGAGGCAAAAAAAAAAACAGAGCAGGGAAGAAAATGAGACTGAAAAATAGAAATTAGAATTAGAAATGATCTTCAGCAACTTCTTCTTCTTCCACTTCTTCTTCCACACAAACGCAAACAACAGATAGAGGTGAAGGACGGGGGGGAGGAGCTCGCGCGCGCGCCTTCTCCATCGCCGGTTTTGCTCCTTCTGCTGTCTCAGGTATTCCTTCTTCCCTCCCTTTCTGATGTCATCCTTTCACCTTCCGCTGGACGTGCTCCATAATTGGAAGCGCAAGATTTGCTGTATCTGTCCGCTCCCCCAAAGCTTCTGTTGCTTCTCTGAGCGCTTGTTTCTCTTTGGAAAATATTTCGTCCAGCGCCCGATCACAGCTGTGGATCGAGGTTTACCTGTAAGAACATTTCCTTTTGGCACCTGGATAGGGTTTAGTCGTTGGTTAGACATGCCCGGGGATTCTTATGTCGATTCCTTGATAAACTCAACTAGCTTCTGGATTCTCTCTCCTACGAGTTCGATCCGAGAAACTTTTCTCATACACGGTAGATTCCCATTGATTGCTCCCCTTTCGTTCCAGCAAGTTTTGCAAACTCTGTGTGCAGTTTCGTGCTTTTGCAAAGCTGTTTCTTGCTTCTTTGTAACTTCTGTTCGTCCAATTTTACACAAGTGACTTCATTTTCATGGCACAGGAAGTCTTTCGTTAGAAACTACTTAATTGTATTGATTGTAGTAAGTCTTGTTAATACTGTGTGTAGTTTGTTTCTTTTCAGAAGTTCTTTCTTGCTTCATTTAAGTTTTGTTCTTCCACTTCTATATGAATCAACTTCATTTTCATGACAACATATCTCTTGCTTGAGAAAGTTGATTGTTTTTATCGTTTTGTTCTTTTATTTCTGTGAAAATTTAATCTTCTTTGGTAGGCTTCGGTCTGCTAACGTTATGTCTTTCCCTGTTTGCTAGCAAGCTTGCATGATGGATTTTGTTCTTCCATCCTGGAACATTCAATCACAGCATTCCAGATATTCTCTTCTTCTGAGGGATATTTCCCTTGCTGGAAAGTTAATCCATCCATTTAATCTTAACATTTCGCTTACGATTTTGCACATTACTCCTGGAGTATCATCCCTTCTTTGTTTGCATACTCCCTCAGTCTCCGCTCGTAATTTTGTCCAAGTTATCGGATTGTCACTTTATAGTTGAATTATACTGAAAATTTGGACATTGGAATGGTAGTATTGTTCATTGTGGAAGGAATGACTTTGCTTGGTGAGTTCGGTGCTGCTTCCAGAAAGAATATTAGGAATTTTCAACATTTTATGCTGATCCTTCGATGGCGGCAATGGAGAAGATGTCAATCCGTTGTGCCACACTCTCTATTTACAGAAAAGAGAGATTGTAGAGAGAAATTCAAAAGATTAAGAGGGAGAGAATCTAGAGGATTTTCTAATAGAGCACTTTGTTTTTCCTATGCCGCTTCAGTGGATTCTTCAGCGTCATGTGCTTAAGAGTACAAACTTCGAAGATTTGCTTCCATATGTCCAATCTAAATTTTCTTTTCTCTTCAGTTTTGTAGCTTTATTCAAACATCATGGAGACTTTGAATGCTACCAAAGCTGAGCTAGCTCTCATCAAGAATTACCTCAATCAAGCCGAGGCAAGAGATAAGATATGCCGTGCAATTCAGTATGGTTCCAAGTTCATCAGTGCTGGGGAAGCGGGAGTTGCACGGGAAGTTGACAAATCCACCAGTCTTGCTCGCAAGGTTTTCCGTTTGTTGAAGGTTGGTTTTATCTTATTGCTGAGCATTAGCTGCTTTCTTTTTTTACCTCATATGCTCCTCCCTCCAGGAACGGTAAGTTGTAATTTCAGTAATTACATGGTCTCCTTTTTCTCTCTTTCTGTTGGAATGTATGACACTGAATGGGAAAGATGGGGGCCATTGCACTAGTATGAAAAACACTGGGGTTTTGTAGTATCAGTAGCCTTTCATTGAATTTATGCTGTATGTCTGAAGAGTCAGCATGCATAGAAAACCTGCTGATTTATGGATAATATATCTATGGCAGTCTGTCAATGAACTCGAAGCCTTGATCACACCCCCCTCAAAATCAACCCCCGTACCGCTTGTGTTGCTTTCAAAGGTAGATCTCTCTCTCTCTCTCTCCTGTCCTATTTCTCTTTCAAAATTTTCATTTACTCTAGGAGTGGAGACTTCATCCATTTCTTTTTAATCATGAACGGTTTTGGACAGTCCAAAAGCTCTCTTATGGCCACATTCTTTGCACTCGATCAAATTGTATGGGCAGGAAGAACTGGGATATACAAGGTCAGCTACCTAGTTCTAGTTTGTAATCTTATTAATATCTGCACCTACCAAACACAAATGTTATAACAATTAAGGTTTGTAACTTGACAAATTTTCAGAACAAGGAGCGCACGGAACTAATAGCAAAAATTTCATTGTATTGCTTCCTTGGAGGCTCTGCTACAAACTCCCTGCTGGAGGTAGAGATCTTCACTCATTCATCCAGTCTATATAGTAATTGTCATGATTATTAGGTAATGATGTAATAATGTGTTATTGACGTATTGAATCATTGCATCAAGGTAAAAAAGAATAACGTTTTCTTCAGTTGTCAATATGTTCTTCCTACGACTCATGAAAGAACACTCTTTCATGAGTTGCAGCATATTTTCAGTTGATCTGATTAGTGTTCTGATATTCAGGAAAGTTATTTATTTGAACAATGGGGCTAATTGTTTTATCTTCAGCTAACTAAATGAGCAATAAGCTGATCTTGTTTGCAGTTAGCAGAGTTGTTACGCATTGCTCAAAAAAAGAAGACTTCCAATGACTCTTCTGTGAGTGCTTGTAGTGATAATCGTTGTCCTATCATGAGATTTATTAATTCAGTTTTTAAGTTCAGAAGATTCTCATTAAGGTGTAATCCGGTTCATATTTTTTGAAGGACCATGAAAAGTTGCAAAAACAGCTTGAACAAAGGTTTCTTGGATGGATCAAGTCCTCATTGGACATTGTAGTTGCTATAGGTCTTCTGCAATTGGCCCCAAAGAATGTGACCCCGAGAGTGACTGGAGCCGTTGGTTTTGTAACCTCTTTGATTTCATGCTATCAGGTAGTTTTAGATAGTTTGGCTATAAAATGGCCCCCTTATTTTTTCGTTTGTGCTTATTCTATTAATAATGTTTCTCTCTGGTATTTTCTTGCAGCTTCTTCCATCTCCTAAGGCGAAGGGTGCATGAATGATGTGGTGTTGTAACAAGTAAATATGATAGGTGTCTCTGCTCACTGGGTTGTGAAAGCAATTAAATACTTTAACTGTATCCTTTTATTCGCAGAAACTGGCCCTTTGTGCTGAAATATCATGTTTCTTTGCTTGATTATTCATGTTGACGCCCAGCCACAGATAACCTTATTGTACATTAGGTTAATTGTTCTGTTGAAAGAGTTATCCTGGCATCGGGCCGACAAATCTGGTTTTCTCGTCTTTACTTTACCAATTAGCTTACCTAATCATACATATCTTTGTCTTGTCCAGAACCTCTATCTTGGTATTATTTGTGAACGGTATATGTTATGCCAAGATTATCCTCGCGTTGTCAATGGATAATGTAGGCTTTTGTCATCAGGCGCGACACTCCTCTGCCCTGATTATGTTATTTTAGCTCATTGTCTGAGTTCTTGCAATCGTCTGGACGAGGGGCATCGAGACACAATAAGCGACTCACATGCACATACGATGTTGGCATTGACCATTCGACATGTACATATACGTTTAGCGCGGTGTGCCCAAAAACATGGGCAGGGGCTTACGTTGTACACGCATTAGATTATGTATTGACCCGCCGTTGATTAACTCATCAGCCATACAACAATACTGAGTTAATCCATACAGCGATGCGTACAATACGTCTGTGGGTGCGTATATACGAACGTACGTACGTACATACATACATACATACATACATGCGTGGACTATATGTATAAATCTGTCAATCTTGCGAAAGCAGAGGCGTAATTAAGCATCCGCGTCCCTTAATTTCAATCGTCGTTGTTAAACCAGCAAGTAATTAAGCTGTTTAACGAATCAAGAAGCCCACGTGTCGAAGCGATCGATATAAAAATTTACCGATCCCGCGTTTGGGCGGGCGTCGCCACACATCATTTTGTTTGCGTTTTCTTTCATTTTCCAAACAAAAACGAAAGCGGAGAAAAAAACTGGGGTCACAAAGGAAAATGAGAATGAGAAAACGCAACAAAACCAGCTGCGAAACGCTGAAAATGCATAAATTAGGGCGCGCTGCTTCTGCTTCGCGAATTTCCATTCCTTCCTTCTCTGACCTCCGTAGCCTAGCTCGCCATCCTGCTCTCCTCCTCCTCCTGCTCCATAGCTAGCTTCCATTGCCTCCAGATTCTTCCTTCCATTCATGCATCTTCTGCAGCTGCTTCTCGCTCGCCTCGCTCAGACTTGCCCCCCCTTAATTCGCCCAAATGCCTCTCATCCTCATCGACACCTCGGAGCAGTACCATATCCCCGACCACTGCTCCTCCTCCTCCGCCCGTGATGTAATTCGACCTGCAGATCAATCCACCTGCAGCTGCCATGCCTCCTCTGATGTTACCCCTCCTGACTACCGCTGCTGTTGGAGCATCTACACCGATGGATCCTACAAGAAGCAGCAGCAGCAGCGCCCAACCGATCGAACTCTAGGCGGCCGCCATGATGCTGATGGTCTTATTCGTGAAGAAGCTGCGGGCGGCTACGGCGTGCTCATCGAGACCAGCAGCAGGTCGGCATCGTCCGAGGTGGGCCGCGGGACATCTGCCAGAGCCTACGGGATTGCAAAGAAGGTGGACCTCGCGCCTTTCTTCCAATCGCTGGTGGTCGTCGATGTCGGGGACGAGGAATCGTATCACGAGGCAGCAAGAATTCACCAAACAGGCATCGCCGCAGCGGCGGCGGCGGCATTGTCGACGGCAATGAAGAAGAAGCCGAAGCAGATTCAGCCGATTACGGTGCAATCGGTGACAGGAATGCCCGAATCGGTGGGCGGGGACATCGTGCTGCTGGAGCTGCTGGCGATTCAGCACGCCCTGCGAGCGCTCACCGATCTAGTACTAGCAGAGCAGCAGCAGCAGCAGCAGCATCGCCGCGATGAGGGCATCGAGGAGGTGAACATCTACGTGGACTCGTTGCTGGCGCTCCGATTCATCGGCGCATATGCGCAGGACCCGGTTCACGGGCAGCTGTCATCGGAGGAGACGATGAGCATGGTGAGGCGGTGGTCGACGAAGACGGCAGGCACGGGGGGAAGTAGGCACCGCCGGGGAATCGGGCCCCGCCAATTCCGCTGCGAGTATAACAGCTCATCGCCGCCATCATCGCCGACGTCGCCGATGTCGCGGTCATCGTCAGGCGGCAGCTGGAGCAGCGGCGGCGCCGAAAGCGACAGCGCCGACGAGCATCACCATCATCCTCCTCCTCCTCATCATCATCATCATCATCATCATCATCATCATCATCATCAACGTGAGCGGAGAACGGGGCAGCTGTGCATCGACCGCGTTCTCATGCCCATCGTCGCGTCCATCGTCGGCATGTGCGACTCCGAGGCTCTGAGCCGCCACGACATCGCGCTGCGCAAGGTGAAGGCGCACGCCGGCATCCGCGGCAACGAGCTCGCCGACCGCCTCGCCAAGACCGGCCGCAGCCTAGCCATCTCCGACGGCGACGGCGACGGCGACGACGACGACTGGTGGATCGACCCCGGCACCGTGGCCTTCGTCGACGGCGACAGCGGCATCGACGGCATCGAGCGGCAGCTGCTGGAATTCCATGATGCCGATCGACACCGACAATTCTATCCGCACTCGCCGGCCGGTTCTACAGCTACTCCTCCTCCTCCTCCTCCTCCGCCTCCTTACATCGATGATGATGAATGTTTAGACCATGGAGCTGCTGCTGCTCCTCCTCCTCCTTACAATATTCATGATGATGATGAATATTTGGACCATGGTCTAGTGCAGTACCTGCAGCACCCTGCTGACAGTACTCCTACTACTTGTATATCCGATTCTACAGCGATGCCGCCGCCGCCGCCAGCTGATCATCATCATCATCATCATCATCATCATCCTGCCATCATTCATCCAACTAGCGCCTATGGTCAGCTCATCATGGGCCCTGCATTGTATTACAGCTGGCCGGTGCCGCCACCTCCTCCTAATTACCAGCTCGCCTGCAGCACTGGTTGGCCGATTCCAGTTGATCATATTCATCAGCCCCATCATCATCATCCTGTAGCGCTGCGCCTTGTTAGCGCGATACAGTGATCATCATCTTGCAACTATTGATTGCACCATGTAAATCGGACTCTGCTCGTCCACAATCATCTTAATCAAACATGACAACATTGTTTCAAATCTCAGTGCAAGACATTCAGTGTGGATTAGTACATCAACAACATTTGTACTACTCATTGACACGGATTAGTACTAGAGCAAGGCATTCATTAGAGTTGTCCAATTTGAGGTGGGTGACCAGTACGATAATGGTGAGATTACCAATAAATGCAGATTCTGAATTAAGCTCCTCGCTGCCACAGGCTTCCATTTGAATCTGCAAGCTCCAAGCCACCTCCAACTTATTAAAGTTAAATTTGAATCAAGCTGTTTCAAACCCTAAACCCAAGCTAGAGATTGGACCAGCAACAGCGACCAATGCCATGATCACAGTTTAGCGAATATATGACCACCTCCAAACAATATAATCGAATTCGACACTATGTATCAATATCGGATCACTGGTGCTAGGCTTAATAACAACAATTTGCATGTTCAAGGTTATATTGTCTATTTAAGAAGATTCAACGACGCATTATATATACTCTAGCTTATTGATCGGGTGTAACTACAAATAGATGCTCTTTAACGGCATAATTATATGGACGAGTAAATTTGGCAGCACATACAATTGCTGTCAATACTGGTTCATTTTCTCAAGATTTTTGTCCCACAATTCATAATCTAGAGCAAGGGCGGATTGCAACAACAATTCGTCATTGGTAGAGATTGGCACCAATCCAGTACGCCAGATTAATAAAATACGTTCATTAACGCTTGAACGTTGTTCAACAACATTGTAGACTTGTAGAAACACAATATCTGACGGTTTATGGACATGTATATATCTCTCCTGACTCTGAGATCTGCCGCCTCCATGTGTTCCATTTCGTCCGCTCCATTTATGTTTTGTTCTAGTTCCTGGTAAGGGCTTCCATTCGTGCTCTGTTCCCCTCCCTGGAGAGAACCTTTCCATTCATGCTCTGTTCCGTAGTGAGAAGTTAGAACCTCTCTTCGGGAAATATGGAGCAACCGACCTGTTCTTTAACGTGGTTCAGCTGATGGAGGGGGACCAGATTGCTTGTCGCGGCTACAATGAGATCAGCAATATTTGTCCCCCCGGAGTATATCGAGAGAAAACAATCGAGTGGGGGAGTATCTTGATTCCGTGGCAGTAGTCCTGATCATCTTCTTCACGGCTGCGCATCGAAAGTAAATTCGTCTTTCGAATTAGGCTGATTTGTTGGTTAAAATCCTAGAAGGCAGCATCTGATATGGAATGGGAAAACACGGCATGCAAACGTTTGTCGATCGCTCTAGCACGTTACAGTCTAAAGACCATATGCATGAATCAGCCATCTAAACCCCAATCTTGCAGCTGGAGAACATAGGTCCGATAAAAAAGCACACATATATATTACAGATGCAGGCAGCAGTACATTTTTGTCCAGAGAGCCTGGACAAGTAAGTTAAAGTGCCGCAGTGGTCGGATGCCCCTTTTTCCTTCCACTAGAGGTTTAAAGAAGACTAAAAAGACATCTCTATGTGAGAGAAGAGCATGATGGGCCGGACATGGAGCCGGATGTCAGCTTGGAGGTCGGGAAGAACCGTTTAGAAACGCACGAGCACTAGACTCGAAGAGAGAGAGCTCTTTTTCATCATCGAGGGCAGCATCGAGGGGCTGCGAATTAGCGGCGGGCGGTTCGTTTTGGGCATATCCTCAGGGTGCGTCGGGCTTGGAGGGGGCGGCGGCGAGCGAGAATTCGTGGAGCTCGTTGAGGATCCAGTCCTCGCCGGAGTCGCCGCCGCCGAGGACGACGGCGCGGGTGCCGCCGGCGACGAGGCACGTGCTGTGGCCCCACGCGAACTTGGGCTTGGGGCCGGGGGCGTCGAGGCGGCGCCACGAGGGCTTCTCCTCGGTGGCGTCGAGGAGGTAGAGCTGGGAAGCCGCCGAGCGGAGGCTGGTGGTGGTGGAGGGGGCGGCGGCGAGGGAGCCGCCGAAGACGAGGACGCGGCCGCCGGGGAGGGGGAGGGCGACGTGGTCGAGCCGCGGGGGCGGGGCCGGGCCGCCGGGGCCGGGGACGAGGG
>JBBBWG010016979.1:0-15559 GCA_037176905.1 Azolla pinnata
CTTGTTCTTATTATTCTTCTGTGTCAATATCCCTTAGATCTGCTAGCCTCATCATTGTATTATCGCTCCGTGACATTATGTATTGAACAAGATCAAACAATGAACAAATATTAAGCAAGATCACTAAGCATATCAATACAATCTCAAGATAGAGTTCATTCTTAAGTAAAGTAAAAAACGATTTCGAATATATGAGTCTAGTATAACCCACCAGATTATGGGATGCAATATATATACTATTTAAATCATAATTTGCTAACTAAAGCTTGAGAATGATATGCGTATAACATGCCTCTAGTCATATACTAGTTTTTATTATAATTCGATCACATGCACGAGCTCATAACAAACTCTAATTAAACCAAAAAGCTCTATTCATACTTTGAGGCATCAACATTTCTTATAATGCTCTAAATTTAAAGAGGCCGGGTTGGTGGTGGTGGCTACAATGTCTATATAAGAGTCTATCTTTGTAGCCTTCCTCATCTCTATCTAGCTCTTGGGTATCATCCTTGTAAGCTTTAACGCCCTTTGTATCTTTAGGGACAATCTATAGACTATATAATTGTTTTTTCGTGATAAAACTTTTCCTTTGAAAGTTGATCCCTCCTTCAAAAGTCCTCCTCTATTGTAGTCGAGAAGCAACCAACCAAATCCTAGTAAAAATAAATATGACATATAATGTAAAACAAGAATTATAGAATAAAATATTAAAAAAAAAACTTACAAACTCAACCTTGAGAAAACAACCCTAATATGCTAGAACCCCTTCATGGGAACCTAAGATCTAAGATTATGTTGCTCATGCAACTACGTGATGAGCACTTTGCTTAGTGGCCGCCTGCACTAAGGCATCTCTCCACTTGAAACTTTCATGGAAAGTCTTGGGCTCGTATGCATTATGGACATTAATATGTATGAGCTCACATTTATACCCTAATCATAGATTGTAATATTCACATTCACCAAAAATATCAAACACAAATATACGAATGATGAATGAATGCGAACATATACCTATAAGATTGCAGCTTTTCTAAATTTTTCTTTAAAATGAAGTGTAGGCTAGCGGTAGCACAAAAAGGTATTTTAGTATGAATTCGGGTTTATTATGTATTTTTATTTTATTTATTTTAAATTTATTAAATATTTTTAAATTTTATATATTTTATTAAAAAAAACAAATGGTTCATTTCATACTTTATAACCTTTTCTCGTTCTCGAATAATACTCTTAAACTCGACTAGAAATGCAAGAATGCATTCTTGACTAAGTCTATGACTATGACCTTAATATCTATCACCGAGGCTTCAATGTCATCAATCAAGTATTAGTCAGTCCTTGATTCTTCTAGGACTGGTGTAACAAGTGCTCTCGACCTTGCATCAACACTCTTGTCAACATCATCCCCTCCACAATAGTTGCCCATTGCATCAATCACTACGACTAGATGGCCCACAAACAAAATGCCGAGTCGAAGGGTTAGCACAACTCAAGGGACTTATAGTAGATGCCTCAATAACAAGAGTCACTGTCAATTCAAGGGAGTATCACCAATGTGACTCAACCAAATAGAGGTGCAAGGTTTCAAATCCTCAAGTGCCCACATGATTAACCCATCGATTTGGATCAAACCTTTGCTTTGCTCTGAATATCCTCCCAATAATGAAGAGGGGTATTCATCACATTACACCTAAACCAACAAGAAACTAATTGCTAAATCTCTACTTTTTTCTTCTTTCTTTGTAAATGTATGTTTGTATTAAAACGACATGAGAATACAAACAACCATTGCTATCGAAACCACTTCAAAAAGTAATGATGACAAGGTCAAACCTTCTAAGGTGTTGCAACACAAAATGACATTAACCTAACTCATGTAATATCGAATGACGTTAATTTAACTCATTTGGGGATACAATTCTCATACAACATAACTGTGAAAATTGTCAAATCAATTTGAAACAGCCTTGCTTTGTTGGTGTTTGTGAATACAATTTTGCTCCCAGTAGTAAGTAATGGTCTTCAGATTAAAATGACATTAACCTAACTCATGCAATACAAAATGACATTAATCTAACTCATTTGGGGATACAATTCTCATACAACATAACTATGAAACTTGCCAAATCAATTTGAAACAACCTTTCTTTGTTGGTGTTTATGAATACAATTTTGCTTCCAGTAGTAAGTAATGGTCTTCAGATTAAAATGACATTAACCTAGCTCATGCAATACAAAATGACATTAATCCAACTCATTTGGGGATACAATTCTCATACAACATTACTGTGAAAATTGCCAAATCAATTTGAAAACAACCTTTCTTTGTTGGTGTTTGTGAATACAATTTTGCTCCCAGTAGTAAGTTAATGGTCTTGAGATTACATCAAAAACCAAGACTCGCACACTCTGCTCTGTCTCTGTCTCTGTCTCTGTCTCTGTCTCTGTCTCGTCTCCCTCGTCAGTGGCAGCGATGGCGTTCAGGCATCGTCTATGCAGGAGGGGCTACGCCACCACTCTCCAGAGCTCCGCTACCCTGGAGGAGGCCAAGGATAGGGCCATGTCCTTCTTCAAAGACTGCTGTCGGTCTCTCCCGCACCTCATGGATATCTATATTCTCCATGAAACCATCTCTCTTTCCGACCTTCGATCCATCGTCTCTGCGCAGTTCCGGAAGCATCAGAGCATTCAGAATCCTAAGGTAAGGAGAGGAGATGGTATGATCGTGATAGTACTAATACTAATACTAATACTATTCATAAGAAGAAGAAGAAGAAGAAGAAGAAGAAAAAGAAACTTGCGCATCTCTTCCATGCCTTCATTCTCTCTTTTATTGCACAAGCTACGTTCAAAATTACTTTTCCTATTTCATCCTCTGCGTGGTCTGTAATTCTGTCTGTACTAAAGTGAACATAATTCCTGTTTCAGATTCTTTAGTGGCACACGTTGATCTCCTTCAATTTTTGTGAAAGGTTGTTATTTTGTTAAGCTATTGATACATTTTCCCTTTTCTTTTGTCGTTTCGAAACTATCCTGTCAATGCTTAGATACGTTGGGATTTGAACGGAATGACATTTCTTCCTTCTGGACATTATGGAATTTATAAAGTAGAGATGACGATATATTGGTGTACCGCAGGAGTTGTTGCTTACTTGCCCAAGTTTTCTGGTAGAATCACAAAGTCATGACTTAAACCTCAGAAGGTCATGCATTCGATCTTTACAATTCACAGTGGCATCTTGTAAAACAGTTGGACCTGTACTCCTTACAGTTACTTCAAATTTGACCCGGATCCATCTTTATTGGAGAGAGGAGAAAGAAATCACAGGGCCCAAAAATTGGTCCAGGGAAAGAAGTAGATATGATGAATTCATGTGGTCCATATTGAAAATCCCCAACAATATACAACCATGATAGTTATGGAAATGCTTAAATGATTTGGGAGATGGTTCTCAAATGTGAACTTGATTTCCAGTGTGTTTGGATTGAGCAATGTTGAGTTGCACATAATATTTGGTGTTCTGAAGTGAAGTTACAACGTTCACTTCCTAGGCTCTGTTGTGTTGATTGGATGTGCAAACAAACAATCATCACTGGCTACAATTTGATGATATCATGGACCACGAGCTTGTAAAATTGTACTCTCACTCTTTTTCCAATTAGCATTTCTCTGTGCTACCTTCAGCGACTCAGCATAATGTGGAAAAACGAAGATCCATTTACATGAGTTCTACAAAAGGCCAAAAGACGTTGGGACATCAAACAAGATATTGTGATGATGATGACGATGATGATGATGACGACGACGACGACGATTAGACAAAGGAATCATGATTTTAGACAACCTTGTATAGAAAAGGCTTGTCAAGAGTATATGTTTGTACATGTATATATGATAGGTCATTATGAGGAAAACAGCAATAAAGAAAGATACGTTAATGATTTTTAACAGGCCAAAGTGGCCTATGAGATGAAATGAGAGAATTTGATGGCCATTGGACATCCACTTTCGTAATGGGTAATTGAAGAAAATAGAAGCATATCTTTGCAACATGTTATAAAACTACATTAGTTGGGACGCCAAGTTGCTTTGGCATTAACTATTTCTTGTGAGATTTGAATCCAGGTGCAAGAATTTAATTACAGCATTGCCTATCACAAGTATACAAACCTAACTGAAATCAAAGATTTATTATTCATCCTTAGAAGGTCGATAGTGTACCTCACTGAGGTGCTTTTCTCCTAGTTTGGGATTGAAGGGTTTGGAAACTATATCATAGCAACAACAAGGCCTATGAAGCCGCAAACATTGTTAGAAAAAGAGTTTCTTATCATACAAGAACAATCAGTATTGTTCACATTGTTCTTAAATTTGGCTGAAGCAGTGTAATGAAGCTTTGCTACTCACTGAAAGGTTCTCTCCTTGAGTTCTCTCATATCTCTCCTTTTCTAAAGTTTACATTGGATGAGTTATCGTCATCCTTCTTATTGTTTATAGTAAATCTTAGCCTCTAGGTGCTTGATAATTTCTATTGTATAGAAGTGAGCATATCTGTTTTATGTATAATGTGAGATTCCTACAGCTCTTAAAACAGTGCCTTTTTCTAAATCTGCTGCAATGTTTTTTATAAAGTTGGAGTCTGTTGAATACATGGTTATGTTCTGGAAGCATCACATTTTGAGATACTGTGCTGCTTAGGAGAACTTTGTTATTCTCAAATAATGAGTCAATAAATGGCTGACACAAAGTTATTATGTTAAGTTCGTGCAAGTAACCAGGTGTTGCTGCAAGAAAGAGGAAGAAGTTGGCCTTCAAAGAATTGAGCATTGCAAACTGCATGAGATTGCTGTTATATCACTTCTAGGAGTTCCCTATTATTGTGCTGCCTCTTTTCCAACGTCAGCATGCGTAATGCAAATGCTCTTAACAAATTGATTAGCATGATGGCATACCTTCAAACTAGCTACAAGTTAATGTGGGCTGGTATCTTTAAACCTGTCAAGTCAACTAGAAGTATTGGCTTCAGCTTAGTTTCTTGTCCCTTTCTAGCCATCCAAGGGGTCCTATCTTGTGTCCCCACCAATGTCTTAGAAGTGTAGCATAATAATTGGAATATCAAATTTGGGTTGATTTTTCCCATGTCCACAATGGATAATATCATTGACTGTTTATTATTTCATCAGCAGTGTATGGTGGAAGCCTTTGGTTGCTTGCATAGTGTCTTAGTGTGAAGGGACATTTACAGCTCAGAATCTAGTTGTCACAACAATCAATTAAGCCAGCGAACTACTTTGAGCTGGGTCCTAAATAAACACATGTAGCCTATTCACTTTTTTGATCCGGATTCAGCTATCTAAGTTTGTCTTTTATATAGTTCTGCAGTCTACTGATGAGATTTCTTCTGTCTCCGTGGAATGCACATGGCCTTGCATTCGTTTCTTTGAGTGGAGTGCAAGCTTAATCCTATTTATTTCCTGGGTCTTGTTTTTTTGTTTCTTATAGTCTATGCTACATATTCTTATACAAAACTGCATGCTTCACAGTATACGATAAGATTGAGAGAAAATATGTTTCTCATGGAGATATCATGCTGGTTACAAAACTGCAGCAACTTCATTGTAAGCTAGGATATAAGCTATTATGTGTGTAAATATTGTCTTGAAAAAGTGGCCTCCATGGATTTCATATTTTGGCGTAATCAAGAATGGACTATTCCAAGCTTTCATGTAAAGTTTGTCTGTTCTTAAAGTCATAATATAGTTCTGATTTATCCTATAGGTTTGAAATAACAGGGTTAGGGTTTAAGTTTATAAACATGTAGAAAACGTATGTATCATATCAAAAGCCTGCTTTGATTGCAATTGACGTTGCAATAGTCTTATTAGATTTTCACTATGAGAAGCCATAACTGATACCAGTTATTCGTTGAAAAGAAAGTACTGCTGGTGTTTTTCAGAGTACTTTCTTAATACTACTCATTCTCTTACCGCATTGACATGTCTAGATGGCTATTTATCTCTTTTCGTATTGGAAAAAACTTCACTGAGGCTCGTTTTTGCTCCAGTTGCATTGTCCAAGTCATTTTCAAGCTAATTAATAAAGAAGAATGAGAGAGTTGGTAAAGAAGGGAGTAAAATTCTTTAGGATATGATTAGTGATCAACAAATCTTTAGAAAATGCTGGTAGTATCAACAAATGCTTACTGCATGTTTAGGATTGGCCTGTTAGCTTATTCTTTCTTCCAAACTTTGCTATTATTATTAAGAGGAAGACAGCACTTTGTAGATTCATTTTCTGAGTGCTTTTCTCTCCAGAATAGGAATAATTCTGGTTTAAAGTTGTATTTATTTGACGGGGTTGTGTTTCTCTATAGGTTATAGATATGCTGGTCTTCAAAGGAAAAGAGGAACTGGAAAATATGACCACACAAGCAAAGCAACGACATCATGTCCTTTCTCAATATATTGTAGGAGCAGAAGGTATGGTAAACCCCTCGAAGCTGGGAATTACTGATCATGGCGAGTCAGAATTCCTGAAAAAGTTCTATATAAGTAACAGTGCGTAAAGCTCAATAATGAATTACATGCAAAGTGATGTTTTTGAACTTGTTGGCAAAGTCTTTGAGCACTAATAGTAAGTCCAAATTGGTTGGCTATGTGCTTCCCTAGGATCTTTCTTGCATGATTATACATTTTTCAATAAAAGATACCAAGATGATAAATTTCTATACATCACTTTGTCAAGGAGGCCATGATGGATGTGCTTTTTTTTTGTAAGACTAAGGTTTCATTTCATTCTTGATGCATCGTCTTGTCAAGGACCATGACATCTCAAAGCTTTTGCTTGGATTATCTGCGAGATTCAGAAGACGCTATTTCAAATGAAATTTCAATTATGTGCATGTGTTCATAATTTCTTTAACCAGAAAAAAATGCATCATTGTGACCATAATTTATTTTGGATTTATGTACCATGAAAATTGACTTTACTATTTCTTCACGAAAGCTTTGTTCAGTGTAAGTTATCTGTTTTGAATACCTGCTATAATCCAAGCCCCATAGCATGGGGTTGGGCAACCATCTATGATCAGTTGAGAGCCAGTTGATTGGATATGCCATACAGCATACCATGTGTTGGCATTGATTAATGATGATCCAAACGGAACTCTTATCTCTGTATTAATGGTGATTCACATATGTTAGCGTCACGGAGACTCACCAAATTCTCATGTTTGCTATTTAACCATAGTGAAACTCATAAATGCGGAAGAGTATCATGTTTTTTCTGGCGGTGGAGTTCCTTAAAAAGGAAAATTGATCATTGTTATAATAAAAGGAGGACAAAGTTAAATAAATAGTACATGAACAAAGCTTTGCTAATGAAACAAAATAGATATCTATTGACAAAGAAAGCCGAGAAAATGAATAAGAAAAATCTTTGGAGCAGTTCGTTTTTTATTTGTTACATATATGGATTGCTAGACACAAAGACAAGGTAAGATGTGCATCGTGGGTACGTTGAAATCAAGATACTGACTGATTGATACAAGGTACAATATTCAGGTATTATCACATGATTTCTCGATGATTATGGAAAGCTCATATATTTATGTTGATCGCATACATGAAAAAGAGTCTCCTTCCTATTATGAAGCAAAAACCAACTAGACTGTTAAGTCATAATTTGTAATTGCCATCATTACCTCTAACAAATTTACTGCTGCAAAATACTTTTATCAAAGTTGACATACATAGTATTCCAAACATACAATTAGGGTTTAACTTCGGTGGGTAGTACATAGACTATCCTCTTTACCTGGAACTGTTATGTTTGACTCAAGTAGCAACAATGCTTGAGAAATGAGCTTTTATACCAGAATTAATATTGAACTTGCTCTTGAGAATATAAATTAGAATGTAGTAAGAGCAGTTACAAGCTCAAAAGATTTACTGATTTAAAGAGCATTCATCAATTATTGTCAGTGTAACAAAAATGAGCTATCCTATGCATGTGGAGAGCATGGCGATTACTTAACTGCAGCTCAAGATCGTATGGGCAGACTAGACACTGCTTCATGGTTATGAATGGCAATAGAAATTGCAGTACATGAAACAAGGTCATACTTACATAATCTTTTGTTATTCACCTTGAGGATAGATATATAAAAAGAAAAGGAATACTCCAGTGAGCTAGATATTTCTTATTTGCTGCACTATGAATATTGTCCAAGAGACCATCATAAAACCTTTGAACACACACATTTATGGTGCTTCAAAGAAAATAGTCAATACTCTTATCCTTCTTTTTTCTCTGTTTTCATGATTCTCTTTCCAGCCTTGCAATCTCTTCATTCCTTTGTGCTTCTTTGTCTCTGATCTCTTGAGCCCTCCTTTCTTGCTCAGCTTTTGCCTCATCTTGCCTTTCCTTTTCATCCTGAGCATCAAACTCCCCTTGTGCAGCCATTGCCTTGAAGATTGGATCCCGAAGTTGTCCAATTAATCCCCCTCCCACGTTGTATTCATTCTCATCACCCACGATATAGATCCGTTGTTCTGCTCCAGGAATGGCGACATCAATCGCAAGCAGTTTGAAATGATACTGCAATTCAAGATATGATTACAACATGAACCTGAGATTTATGATCAAACAAGACTGCTCGTAAAATTTTCAAAACTTTGATCCAGTATACAAAGATGTCGCGGGTGTGTTGTGGCTAATCAGGGATTACTCCTTTCCTACTTGATATACAAAAACAAAAATGCCCTTTTAAGTAGTTACCTTCCCTTTTTTCTTTTTCACTTCCACACTGACAAGCCCTTTTCGCTCAGCGCCATGGATTGGGAAAAGAAGAAAACATCTTCGGCTACCAAGCATTGGTTTGAAATTTTTTAGCTGCAGACCTCCACCAGACATCACATATGCTCTCAAGTCTGTGCCAGTCAATGGGGGCCCCAAAACCTCCAATGCTGGAGCTGATGTGTTGAGTGTGCGCATCACGATTCTATACACTTTGTCAGGGTTGATTGTATATCTTGCTCGCAACGCCAAGGCCTAAGCAAGATCCGAGAATCGTTTGACAGAATTAACAAATACCATGTAATGTTTACATATAATCTGTCTCTTTTTATGTCTCATTCTATGTGGATGCTTCTGCTACATTTTCATGCGTATATACATATTATGTGCAAATAAGATATATATTGGAACAAATAAAACACGGTTACTTCTATAATGACATTGATATGAGAAAAGTCTGGGACTGGTATCCAGGTCAACTCATTGTCGAAGGCAGATATGATCCCTATTTACATTGTGTTATCCTGCTCGATGAGGGTGACTATGAAGAGGAAAAGTTACGTGAACTTACCAGTAAGTGAGAGAACACAAATTTGTATGCAAATAATACTTTAAATCTTGAGCCTTTATGCAATGGGCAGCATACTTTTCCAAATAAGTGATTTTACAACATAGAAGCTGTTGATGGGAAACCCAAGCAAAAGGCAAGACCAGTTACTAAAAGGCTACTTACAAAAAGAAAGCATTGGATTCCAAGAGATCTTCTCTCCTGAAGTAAACATGATGATCCTGTGTGCTATTTTCTATCATTATGGTATCTGATTTGGAGTTGTACCTAATGGACATAAAGGCAGGTTCTTTACATGGTGATATAGAATGACGAGATCAATATGAAACAACAAAGGCTTAATAGTTTCTCGCAACAAACATTTCATAAACATAACTCTTATTGACTGAAGCAATCACAACACCAACGGTATAATAAGCTTGATGCTTTTATTCTCTCTTATGATTTTAACTGCAGCCGTGCATGCATGGTCAACATTTATACAAGAATAAGTGTCTTGATTCCTCCTTATATTTGTCGTGTGTGCAGATGACATGTTTCTAGCTAGAATGAGTATTGCCATGGATGGTCTCATTATTTTATCCCAATACACATACATATATACATAAACCAACCTTATCCTCGTCCATTTACATTTAAATATTTAGACCAACGTCATGTTTAAATCTTACAGTATGATGGTTCAAATAGAGGACTAACCGTGAAGGATACAGTTGCAGCTGCCATAGCTAGAAATCCAAACTTGGCCATACCTTCGGAAAATGAAACAAACATGTTTGCAACCCCATACATGAGTTGCCATAAGAGGAAGCAAGAGAGAACCCCTGCAGCTCCCACAAGGATCATCACGTTCCTTTTCCAGAAAGCTTCAACTTGTAATCCAGCAGCTTCTCTGTATCTTGATGCACTTGTTTTCAACCCCTCTATCGGTTTCTTAATGATATCCGGTGATATTTTCATCTTAGAAGCAATCGAATCCACTGAAATTTTTCGGGATGAGATTTTGCTAGCCCAATTTCCCCGCATGTATGCATGATTCAATGGAGAGAATGTGACTTTGTTAGTGACCTTGTTGTGAATACTTGAGCTCAGGAATGGCGATAGGGCAATAGAACATGCATCATTTCCAGATCTTGTATTTAGAAAACAGCTTTTCCAACATGAAGGCCATACTTGTGGTAGGGAAGAGGTTGCAGCATTCAGGTATGAGCTTTTACCTCCGTGAAAGAGCATTGGATCATTCCCAAAAGCAGCATTACTGTATTTAGAATCTGTCTCCATTGTTGGCCTGATTGCACGAATCATATGCGAAACAGAATCTCTTGAGGCGGAGCCTAGATTCGTCATCGGTTCGGAGAGGACGCGATCACATTGTGTGAAGCTTGGCTTAGGTTTACATGGTCGGGAATGGTGAGAGAGTACCTGGTGGGAAGAAGGGTGGGCGAGTTTGTGGAGATGCTTGCGGGAATCGCTTCGCAGCAGATGCTGGAAGGCCATGGACTGCTGTTTGCAGAAATGGGTCTCGATCAGTTCAGGCAGCCATGGCCTGCATCGCCTGAATTTCGCTTCCCTTCGCTCTGTGCCTGTGCCTGTGCCTCCGGGTCTGTCTCTGAGTACATGTGTATGTTGTATCTCACTCTCTGCATCTTCCATACCCAAGACATATATAGATATATAGAATTGACCATATGTATACCATATGCGTTTTCATTCGCGTATGTTTCAATTCCAACGTCTATGGTAGATCATTTTCGGTGGATTGACAAGTTAGAAAACAAATAAAGATTAAAATTTCAAAAAATGACCATGGTCTATATTGTATAATGATTAAATCACATGTTATAAAAGAGGGAGCGAGTATTGGGAAAAAAATAGAAACAGTATATAAACAAAAGATAAATATGAAACAAAAAAAGGAAACACGCATTTTTTCCGTTTCAAACGTTTGAATACTTGCAGAAACACATTTATCTAGTTCCGTATATATCTGTGTGTGTGTGTGTGTCTGCGCGCGCGCTTATGCTTATAGAACATTATATGCACTAAATCCACAAACTTCAAGATTATAGTAGCATTAGGCCTTGTTCGGAACTGACCAAGACGTGTTTTCAAAGGGATTTGGCTTGACATAAGCAAGTTCAGGTTTAGCTAAGTTTATGAAATTCGGGTTCAGTTACGTTTTGTTTTGGTTCAATTTGGGAGGCCAGTAGTTTGATTTGGTTTTGTTCGTGTGGTTATTAGTTCGGTTTAGTTTGGTTTGGGGGGTTTGTAGTTTGGTTTAATTCCGTTTTAGCTTGGCATTAGTAAAATAGTTGATGTTCAATTATTGGAACCATTTAAACCACGATTCGGTTTGGTTCGGTTCTAAACTCTTTAAAAATGGTTCAATTCAGTTTTATAATTTGAGGGAATGTTCGCTCAAGTTCTTATTTGCATTGAACGAATTTGGCTTGGATTGAAGTTTTTAAACAACAGTTTGGTTCAACTCATCCTTTTATGGTTTAGGTTAAGCTCAGTTCAATTCAGTTCTACTGTGAGAAAATTGAACTAAACCAGAACCAAACCAGGCCCATACATAGATTATAGTCGTAGGATTTAAATGACACGAGCAATTGTGAGAGCCGTTGCACATGAGTTTTCGGGAAGCACATACAATTCGCATTTGCATTGCTCATTTTTGTGCTTTTGCTCCTCTTATTTGTTGGTCGACGCTCATGCTATCATATTTGAGTTGCCACAATTACATGTGTCGTTAGGTATCTCATCCATGATTGGTCAAGATAATTGATACTTTAGCTTATGAATAGAGGCATAACCCCTTTAGTCAAAGGCCTCCCTAGCATTATATAAGATCTAGGTATTGCTAGTGAAAGGTAGGTGGGTAGTAACATGTCTATGTAGTACTATATTGTCTTGTGTTTTGGTCTGATAATTACATTTTTTTCATTATAAAAACTCTTTTCATAAGCTCTAAAAATGGCTTCAAGAATGACCCACGGAATCCTAAATAACTATAAAAAATATATATTCACCAATTTACCATTAGATAATTGACATAAGCCGATACAAAAACACCTAGTGCGGGGAGTGGTATCTCTATTTCACATTTCCTATGTTATAAGAATAGAACAAATCTTTCTTTCAATTTCCATGAAATGACACTATCATATTGTATTGTCCACTTAATGTTTATACGAGCATCTTCTTGTTCTGGTTTTTGTTATCGACAAGACTATTCCTTGAAAACATTTTCTATATCAAGCCTTTCAAATATATCACACAGTTATAGAGCTTAAAAGTTCTAATTTAATAAGGCACCTCATACATGCAAGTCATTCTAGATTTTGATGTCCATAATGCGTATTCTTGTAAAAAGTTGTACATGCCCAGTAGTATGCATATTCTTATTATATGGTACCAAAATTATAGGACATCATATAAACAATGCATAAACAATCGCTTTTTGTTTATTTGTTATAAGTATGCATTAGGCAAGATGAACAATATCCCATATGTTATTGTCTTATAGCAACAAACACAACACTATAGATTAATAACAATTTAAAAAATAAAAAATTTCACAACTTTGTTCTTTTCGACAACCTCTCCCGAAACCTCTCAATAGATAGATTAAAGTTATATCTAAAAAGAAAAAGTGATAGGATGTGCTACTTGGCATGTATACAAGTACGCATACTCTATCTAAAGTGAGTACACTATATTGTGTTAAAGACTACTTAAATTGGATATGAGTATAGATACTTTGTAGGAGCTAGGTGTGGGTTAAATCTAAAACGAACCACACACTTTCACATAATGCAAATGCAATTGAGAATGTTTTGTGCATTTGTGTATGGTAAATCATCAAAAGAATGTTTTAGATTAAAAGTATTTTTTAGACCAGAAAGTTATGAAAATTCATTGCACCAAAACTTTGATAACTTGCTGAGTCCAAACTCCACATATTATACAACTTGTAAATAATTAGGATATTAATTAATTAATAATTAACATTAATTATGTGAGTGGTTAATCACATGTGTGATTAAACAACAACAGAAGAGAAGAAATAAATATGATATAAGAGAATTACACTTAATGAACAAAATGGGGAATGATTAAGACAAGTAAAGCATAAAGAACTCTAACTTGAAACCCATCAACATTGCAAAAGAACCCATGAGAGAATTTATATATACATCTCATGTGTAAAGGTGCATATATAGTCAAAGAAGCTAGAAAGTATAAGGTGTAAATATTAACTCAAATGGGTATAGTAGTGGAGGATTTAGTATGTATGCAGCTATTACAAAAGCCCCATTTAGATTCTATAAATGTAATTACTAAGTTACATTGTGACAAAATCTAGAACCTAATTAAGCTTCATATCTCAACACACCCCTTCAAGCTCAAGTGTAAAGCCTATGTGGTGGTTGATCTTCTTCTCCACTCTCCTTCAAGCTTGGCATGTCGAGTGGCCGAAGGCCAAGTGCTGCAGAAAATTTTCGAACTTTGTTCGCTTCGAGTGCCTTCATAAAAATGTCAGCCATTTGAAGGTCAATGCTGATATATTGAAGATCGATATTGCTCGCGATGATGCACTCCCGAACATAGGGATAGTGCACCTCGATGTCTGGATTCTAGGCTAGTTGGATACTACTTTGATTGTCATAGTAGATTCCTATCGGTTCGTCGACCAGTTCGTTATTACAATTTTTTTTTCCTGCAAGAGTCAAATTTACTACAACCATTGATGCGCCATTAGCACACAGTTGACGCTTGTTTGCTACAATTTTTTTCTCCAAGAGTCAAATTTACGACAACTTTGTTGCAAACCTTTTCTCTCATACATCAAATTTACCACAAAATTTGCTTCACAGTTTATTGCAATGTAGATGCAACCTTGTACCATAACCAATATTTGATCCCATGACCTTATTTCATAAAATTAACTAGTGTATTCAATTAACCAAATATCAATTATATGCACTAATGTGCACTAGTTTACCTATATCTATCTATTTCAGATGAATATGCATTTATATATAATATCATAGAAGGTAGATAAGTAAGTTTTAATTCAATTAATAATTAGTACAGATAAATATAACATAATTTCATGAGTTTGGTAAACATAATTATCAATTATAAGGGACACATCAATATTGATAAAAAAGTTTGCATGTTCATCGATATTAATGTCCCTAGACACTAGCTCAATACAAATCTAAGTATAGTAACAGTGACACAACATAGAAGAGGAACTACCACTTTTAATTGCACAAGATCGCCGCTCACTAGTCTCTGACAATATATGTAGCGGCATTGGAGATACCAAAGGAAGTAAGACAAAAACTCCACAATCATGGCCGTGAAGGAAGAACTATTAATGGAAATGGAGAAGTTGGAGAGAAGAATGGGTAATTGAAAATTGTGGCAGCAAATATTAGGGTATCTAATGTTGATGTATATTGCAAATGTTTTAGGTCAAGGAGAAATAGGCCCAAGAATTTGTAGCCTATTTTATAGATGAAGGACCATCAAAGAGAGGGATCATTGATGTGACCAAGCCATTTTTTCTGCAATTAGAATTTCTTACCATGGACCAACTTCAAATTGTAATTTGATTAAAAATACGCGTCAAATTACAATCCATCCCAACTCAAACTCTAAATATATGGTTGGGTAAATCCTAGGAATAAAAACAGAAGTAAACATATATATTATAACAGATAGGAAGTAGATAGGTCCCGGCTAGCGTAGTTCTGTATTTTTTTGGAAATGAAAATAAAAACGACCATATATGTTCCAATCCATCGTTGGAAATTCATGAACCTTAAACCTATGATTATTTGGACCAACCAAGGTACAAACGGTTGACTTCAGTTCATGAGTTTTAGGATACATGAAGGGGGAAAAGGAAACTTAGAGGAGCCCAACCAAAAAACGCACACGGTTTGATGGCATGAAATATATTACAAATGGGGCATGATTTATTCGAGCATCAGATACGAGGCATTAACATCCACAGGAAGAAAGCACGATCGAAAGCCAGAGTCGCAATCAGACGACGATGGCGGCAGCGGCTTTCTTGAGGTATTGGATCTCAGTAGTGTTGACGCCGAAGGAGCGAGCGAGGACCGCATCGTCAATGGTGGGGAGGGAGGCGAAGAGGGCAATCGGGGCGCGGG
>JBBBWG010016990.1:2559-15557 GCA_037176905.1 Azolla pinnata
TATCTCATCTTAACAGGAGTAAAGTGCCAAAGGTAGTGTCATTGGTTTTTAACCGTATAGTTTTGGGAACAATTTTTATCGTTTGATAAGGACATACTTTCTTTCTCATCCTAGCAGCCAATAAATATTATGTAAATTACAAGAATTGTTCTTAATAGATATTTTGGCCTGTGTTAAATTTAGTTATATTCTTTCTTTATAGGAAAATTACCTGTTGTAGAACCATCTGAAGAAATACGAATCTCCTTAATCAGGCTTCTCAAATGTTTGATTTCGTGTTGCTCACCGAGTACTATTGAGATGAATTTGGAGCCTATCTCCCAGGTTGTGGTTTGCAAAGTTTTTTTAATTTACATTGTTGCAGCTCAAGTATTATGAAAATTATATAAACGTTACCAGTTGGTCGTTTCTTTGCCAAAATTCAGATATTGTCGATCTCGTTGGCTGATCCTTTCCATGAAATCAAGAAGGAGATCTGTGACATTATTTCAGTGATTGTTTCACGCACTGAGAATATTTCATTGCCTATCTTAGAGAAATTACTCAAAGCAATTCTTCCTAATATCACCCATCCCCATTCCAAGGTAAAGTAATTGCCATCATGTTATGATGCCACTTAAATTAATGAAATGAAATACGCCAATTGTTTTATTTCTCTAGCAGGAGAGGGGGAAAACTAATTACCATGTACAAAAAATGTGTTAATAAGGTTGTAAGGCATGTTATACACAAGAACTTGTGATCGTTGGAAGTACTGGCAGCAGCTCAAAGTGGAAAAATACAATAAATGCTGTATATCAGCTATGAAAATGGATGCAAGGTTAATTATAGGAGGATTGTGTACAATGCTGCAGAGAATGAAACATTACTTTCAAATAAATATGGAGTTTTTTTATAGGATTTAATGCTATGGATGCATTATTGATCATTATGATAATGTCAGTGGCTTTAAATTAATTCTGTTCTGATATGGAATAGTAATTTACAATGCATGAACGCAATTCTGGAATGCGGTTTTCAAATTCTGGAATGTTTGACTAATAGTTGTCAACACATCTGTGCAGATACGAATCGCTATTTTGCAAGGCATAAATGCAATCATGAATCTTTGTTTCGAATTTGATGCAATCATGGACCTGTTGCTTCCAAGCATTCAAGCATTATCATTTGACCGAATCGAAAAAGTTAGAAAGGTAGAGATTGATCACAGCCATTGTATCAGATCTAATTTGCTATGTGACTTTTCGTTTTCTGAACAAAACGATCTGTGTACGCTACAGCTATTCTATGAATGTGTTGTAGTTTGGCTTAGACAAGGACTTCAAAACTCTGACTTCTCAAATAGTTTAAAGAAAAGAGTTCCACAATTACTGCCACTATTATTGCTTGGCATCTTTGATGAATCTGGAGAAATTGGCTCGGCAACTTTGTTGATGGTAGAGGATGCTGGCTTAATATATGAACGCTCTCTTCTATCATCTTCATCCAGAGAGGTCACGACTTGTTTCGTTTTTCTGTAAATGTGTTTTTGTTGTTATACTATATTGGATTGTGCTATATATTACTTCTTGCCAGTATCCATGCAACTAGTCACATGCCTGCAAAGAGGAGTCTCATCCATCTCTCGTATATGAAAACCTGTATTTTTTTTATCCATGCAACTAGTCACATGCCTGCAAAGAGGAGTCTCATCCATCTCTCGTATATGAAAACCTGTATTTTTTTTTTTGCACATCTCTCTGAAGTTCAAAATTTTTTCTTCTTCAGAGATGGAATACCTTTTCCCTACTTTGAATTGGAGGTCAACAATTACAGACTTGTACAGAAAACTCTGTTACAATTAGGACAAATTTACAACCAAGGTGCACCTTTCCCCATTGTGATAGAGAAATCGGGCAGGCATTTGCATGCTTCATTGCAACCCTTTGTGAGGCAACTGCTTACAATTGTGAAGGTCAATCTACCTTCCTGGATGTGATATTACATCATGGTGTCTAAAACTTTGTGTCAAACTTCTATTGTGGTATCTCGTTCAACTTGGATTGTATTGCTGTTGAATGAATGAAAATGTCTGAAATGTGCAATTAAGGTGTTCGGGGGTAGATGCTCTCATACAGTAACTGTTAAGTCAGAGAATCAAACCTCTTTGTAATTGCATGTGTACCCTAGGAGATTCGCTTATCAGTAAGTGTGATTCCAAAGAATTAAACCCATTTTGTTATTGCAAGTATGTCTTTAGGTTAAGATATAGTGGATTCTCTGACTTTTTTATGGATACACATGTAGATCTGTTTTAAAGTATTCCAGTATATAGCATATACATCCCTTTGCTGATATTATTGTACTTCTCCTCGTTTTCTTCAAATTACTCAAAATTCATGACTGGTAGTGAAGTATGCCTGTTGAATATTGCATAAAATGGTCGTTAACATGGGATGCAGGTGGATGAATCTGATAAATTCAAGGACAGGTCAAATCATTCTCTTTGTAGCCATACTAGAGTGAGTGAGGATAATATTGTGAAGGTCGACTGCACTACAGCTGCACCTGATATTCATAAGTCAATAGTATGGAACTGTACAACAGACTCTCCTGATGACATAGAGGATCAGTATTTGAAGTTACTGCCTGCACCTTTTAAGATGAGGCCAGGAACTGGCTGTCGCAAAATTGTGCAGGTTGGTTCATCTTTTCTTGCCTTTTCCTGTTACTTGTTAGAAATAAAATGTCTTTCAATGTTTTGTATTAGGACTTCTTCGAAGATTTATTAAGTCCTTTAACAAAACATCTACAAGAATGGACAGAGACAGCAAGGTGTGGTGCAGCAAGGTTGTTGCATGCTTTGCTCGTAAGAATTTTCTTTCCCTATTTCTACACAATGTTTTTTGTCTTTATCATTCAAATTCTTCTCTTTTACAGTATAAAACTATTTGTGGATACGAAATTATCCTGACAACAGGATATCTGGTAGCTGTTATAATAATGATAAATTTAACTTAGTATTCTCTACCCTCATCTACATAAAGATATAATGGTAACTTACAGAGTATGTCAAAGATGAGAAAAATTTAAGAAGTAATACATGGAAGTGAGAGTGTTCATATGAATTTGCCATATATTTGTATGCTTATGGGCATCCCACAAAAACAATGCCATATCTTCTGAACAATGTCTGTTGGGGATCATCCAACATCGCTTCTACTAGATTATTGTCATACTAAGACCTTGAAAGATATACAATCAATAATGTTTTGGAAGACCACATTTCAAGAGAGCTAATCCACACATTTCTTGTCTTTCTAGAAGAGAGGTCATCCTTGAAGGTGATGCTACAAAATCAATTCTTCATATTAATCCTACATTATGCTACAGTTGTAACATGCTTAGTGTATGCATTAAAAACAACACACCTATATGTTATTTGATTATAGGTGCTCTGATGTTTCTTTATTTTCTATGTAGCATATTTTCACAACTTTACTCCCATGTTTCCAGATTATGGGAGAGGGATATGCAAACCTTTACTTGGATGCTATAATACCGCTAATGTGCAGGTATATCTGGAGGAATCAATCATTGGTCTCTAAAGTTCTTATCCATAATTATGTTTAATGAAGCCAGTGGTTGCAGTGCAGTTGGAGATGATAATGTATCTGTTGCTCATTCAATTGTTGGAGCATCACACATATTAGGTTGGCACATGCTTCCTGAGAGTTGGGTCTCATTGGTCCTTCCTCGCATAGCTGGATCAGGCACAACACCTGTGCAGGTTTCTTACCAAACGATGTTTATATGTTTTAGTATTACTTGTGCTATTCTGATTTTCTAATCGGATTTTCTAAAATCCCTGTAGGTTACAAATGGTTTGGTTGTTACTTCAGGCTTGTTTCATGGGACGCAAAAGAATGCTATCAGTGAGAATGTTGTCATCCAGGTTTCAAATATCTGCAAGAAAATGGTTTTACTGTAAATATAAGCAGCAAATTGATAATAGAATATCGACGCTAAAACAACTTCCAGCCTAGAGCATGGTTCCAGTAATGATCGCTTGTTTTTCCACTCAAAGCCAGTGGTTGTGTATTAGTTTGAGGTGGTTTCTGTTGCTTTCGCAACTCTGCTGATCATGTAAGTTCATGATTGGTAGGGGCATTTTATTTTCTCCAACCATTCTGGGTTGATATGTTGACTGTTACTTTAGGGGTGCATCCTTCTTGGTTTTCTTAATGCCCTGAATTGTGCACCAAAAGTGACCCACGTACCTTCATAGATATAATGCCTAAATTTGTATGGGTAATGTGGACTTCAGCTTGGTGGCTTGGATACTAATTGGAGACAAGCCAGCTCAAATAGAAGGTAAGAATGGATTCTAACATATTCTTTTCCCATGCTACATCTCATTAGCTACTCATGACAGAGTTCGGTCTGCCTATTAGAATACTAGGAGACAAGGGAAATTTAGCATGTGCTTGCCTGCTGAATTCACATTTGCTATTACGATGCTCTATGTTTTATGAATTGCATCAAAGGTGTTTCGGGATAGGAGGAGCTGGAAAGAGCTGGGTGGAGGCGAATTACTTGACTTGCATCGGGTCAATTAATGAAATGATATCCCAAAACATCAAAACCATAAACTGTACTGAGGTTTTTTATTTCTTGTTATGCGTGTGATATAGAATGCTATTTGTCATGCCCAAAACTGGACAATTTGTCATGGCGATATGGTGAAGTCCCTACTTGTTTAGCCATTATTTGACCTCAGAAAGTTATACGGTTATCTCTTGATGACATTTTGTGCCTATATTGTCTTCCTGTAACTTCTCTCTCATGGAATACTGCCTCTGATCATGGAGCATCCAACCAAGAGCATAACGGGATGACCCAAAATCAGTTTGATAACGTCATCTAATGCTGGAGGCATTATGTGCAATCATATGATATAACATCATCATAAGGTTTTGTCAAAGGGGCTTCCATTCATCATAGATGGATGCATCTAGGGGCTTCCATTCATCATAGATGGATGTTGATTAATACATCTAGGGGCTTCCAGTCATCATAGATGGATACTGATTAATGCATGTTATACTCAAGCACCTGTATCTGCTATAGATTTCCATTCTATATAAGCTTGAATAATCTCAGATTTCCAAGTGTAAATAATTTTTACAGGTGGTTCAAAGTCTTGGTCAAGTAAGTCTCAACTTCAAGAACCACGAAGCTGTTCAATACCAGGTATAAAAATTATCCCAACATCATGAGTTTGCCACCTTGAAAAACGTTCAGTATGCTCTATTATGCATAGTCTCATGTAGGTACTGCAGGTTTTCTTTATCATGGGACATAATCAACGTTCCCTTTACCCATTTAATGTCTTTCAGAACTGCTTATAAATCGTGGAGCATCATAAACTGAAACTATAATATTCATTTGTGCAACAAGAGAAGTTGCGAACCTCTTAGCTAGAGAAGAGATACAAGTCAGAGGATTATTTAAGAAATTACATCAGCAAACTGTAACTGGGACCTCTATACAGAGTGTTGATTAGCTTTATGTTCGAAATGATCTGCATTTTAGTCTATTCATGCATAGGCTAAAGGCAATAAGAGTTACTTGTGAGTGAACATAATGCAATATCTTGAAGGGTTTCGTGGAGATCTGAATTTTCCTATTGCGTAGAAGTGTTGATACATATTTTATTGATTGTGTTGATGTGTTCCAGGTCCTGGCAGTACTGACAAATATTATTGCATCAAGTGGATCCCATTGTTCTGTATGTTCAAGTCGTGTACTTCAAATTTTAATTCAGGTAGATTATCTTGTCATATATAATTTATAGACGTATTAAAGCAAACTTTCTAATTTATTTCAATGTCCTAGGTGCAATCCTTTGGATCAGAACCAACATTTAAGCAAGCAGTGGTTCAGATGGAGGAGACTTTTGCAAAATCAATTGGATTTCTGTGTGCTAAAGAGCTATATAGAAATGATGCGGAGTGTCTACTCCGGATGACCATAGCAGAACATGATAGTTGGACAGCTGACTCCTATGGGCAATCCATTTTTCGGACATTGATGCAGAAAGTTGGAGATTTGGTATGCTAATATTGATTCTTGCATTCAGTTGTAGACTGACATGCCTAGTCTGTGGACCTTGATCATAATCCATTAATAATAAAGTTCTGGAAAGTATTCTATGGTTATTGATATTGTTCTTTTCTGTGAAAGAATAATGGGTCACTTTCAGTATATTGTGTACATTAATCTGGTCAAGAATATATGTAATTAATGTTGATCATATTCTAGCAATGAATTTTATACCAATTATAATGCTACAATTGTATTGATGAGAACAGATTGGAGATTTCATGCAACTGCTTCTCCCAACTTTCAAGACATGTTTAAATCCAGATCGGGATCCATCTCTCCGCATCCAAATCCTTCAGGTTTCAATTGACATGCTTCTGAATTTCAGGTTTTTATAGTTTTAAAGAATATCACACTACATTTTTATAATAATACTTTCTTCACCATTATGCCTGTAAAGTCAACTGACAATTCCTCTTCATTCCTCTTCAAATAGGGAAGACCACAATACTGACAGTGTTTTATAATGAGAGAAGTTAATTGCATTGTTTCCTTAATTTCATCCATGTTCGTTCAGATTTTTGTAATACGAAAAGGTCAAATACAAAAGTTTTAGGTATTAAGAGTTTGTGAGAACGGCTCACAAATCGAGGAGATAAATTACACTACTTTATTGGACTACAACATGATCATCATCATGATTTTAGACATAAAGCTTCTAGCTCTGAAGAAGGATCTGCAGAATGGCACTAGAGCTGGCAATGAAGGATCTATATGCACTGCAATGTATCCATTTTTGTAGCATAGGCAATGCTAGCCCATGAGATCTTATGCCGAAGCTTACACTATTAGAAGGTTGCATGGATTTTTTATGCCCCTTTTTAAATGCCAGAGGCACTCAGTGCACTTTTAGGGTGACCATTAATCTTCAACTCATGTCTTATAACTATTTTCTTTGGTAGAATAAATTGCATTTATATATTTGCGGCAATGTATAGCTGGAGTAAGCTCAGCAAATATCCATTTTAGTCGATTTAAATGTGAGGACCACATTGTACTATTCTAGGACAAACATCGGTGGAGTAACAATACCATTATATCTTAGACATAGGTGACCAGTACATGTTACAACAGAGTTTCTTCTTACTGCAGCTTTTGGATGAGCTCTTTGAGATTCCAGAGCTGGCATCTTCGTGGTCTCTCTATGCTCCAACCATCCTTAGTGAGATTCTTGTTCCATGTGGAGTATGGAGTGTAGGAAAGGTAAATTTTCTTTTGTTTCTTCTGAAGTATCTGACTGTAGCCATTTTCCGTAAAACATACATTTCCAAGTTTAGGCTGCTTTTGCAGGTTGGAGCTGCGATCAGACATGCTGCGATAGTAGGTATATGGACTTTCCTTAGAAGAGGCCTGTGTACTCAGGTCTGAGCACTTGTATTTCTTGATGGTTGATTCTCAAATAGGACTTTTCTCAAATATCTGAGTATGTGTATTTTCTTTACAGGAAGTTTTGCAAAACCTCCTGCATTCCGAACAGCTATTACCTGTTCTTCTTTCCTGTATGGAAGAAGACTATTATGTTGACATCAGGATTGTTACGTGTCATGTACTTGAGAATATATTATGCATTGCTGGCTTTTTAATGTCGGGTAAGGTACCAAACTTCCATTGTTTTTCAAGGGGAAGCATTGGGTCGTTAATGGCAGTTGAATTGTCTTATCGTTATTAATCAACTTAATGCAAGATACCATCTTGATGGAACGTGGCAGAGACCGCGAGGGAAGAAATAAGAAAAGCGCTTCAAAAGAGAATGGATGATAGCTGTGACAATGTTCGTTTGAGGGTGTTAGGAGCAGCATCGGCTTTCTTTCTAGCCGTACCTACATCTTTCAGTGATTTATCTGTAAGTTGTGCTCCATTATGATATTGATTATTCATTCTATGCTCAGTTAGCATTCGACATTTAATCGCTACGAAATTCAGTGGTTTAAACTATGTGGGCTAATCCGGAGTATAGATAATCCTACAGTGTGATTTAACAACGGAACTGTCAGACCAAATAGTAGGACAAATAAATTGTGGCTGAGCTTGACATTGTAGATTCAAAGAGAGTAGTGGTTATCTTCAGGTAAAGAGTTTTGCAAGTACTTTGGTTCTGCACATGGATGACAGCAACCCTCAAATCCAGGTGTGTTTTCAGTTACCTTGGCCAGTAATTGAAGGTTGAGATTTGTTTGGTTTTTGCCTTTCATTGTCTATTTCAATCACATCCGTTTGACAACCTCAGGAATCCGTTTTTGAGGCATTGCAAGTATGCGCGGCAGTAAGACCGGTGATTATAGAGGAGATCATTACAAACGAATGCAGCCGACATCAGACAAAATCGTACTTTCACAAACTTCTTTCTGAAGCAACAAGAATGAAAAGGAGACAAGACGACGAAGAAGTGGACGGAACAGCTGTAAATTGCTAGGGGCTCGCTTGGAACAGTTTGGACGATAAATCTGCTCCAGCAAATGTCGCAAAATCCGAGTTGTAGGAAGCTTGTTTTTTGTAGCAAGGGAATCCGTTGAAGCATGCCCTCTCCTATTGCAACAAGCAATGTATGAACACCCAGCAACCTCGTCGTGCGATGCTCTCCATTGTTCATTGTGAACGTCAAGCGTTCATCATCTTCCATTCAATCATCCTTTTCTTTTTGTTGAGGTCTGTAAGTGATGCACGGTTTTGAAATCACCGGAAGGATTGCAAAATCTGATAATGAGATTATTGCCATGTTGGCAAAGCACAGGAACAGGAGGCAAATGATGACAGTTCTATGTATTTTCTAAAGCACAGTCCTCTAAGCTGGAGCATTCATTCTCTGTAGAAAACTGTTTTAGCTCGTTACTGTCATCAAATTCTTATCATATATGCAGCCCTAAACAAGCTCACTTCATCATGTACATAAATGTGAATGACAGATGTTCCTGTCCTCCACAAGCAGGGAGAGAGTACAGAGCACAAACAGAGAGGGAACAGAGAAACAGAGAGCCCAGAACTCAAAGAAGTTTGGAACATATAGCCAATGGCCACATGGCAACTTCCTCAGGTCCGTACCTCATCGCCCTTCTTCTATTCTATCCTTCCTGGCCCAACAACGCTACCTCCCCGCCTTGCTCCCCGCCGTGGTTTCTCTCAGAGATGCCTTTCTGTGGCCTCTTCCAAGAGGAACGGCGACAGGAACGGAAGAGATAAAGAGCAGCAGGGCGCTCCCTTGCCCTTGCCTTCTTCCTTCTCCTTCAAGAGGATCTCTGGACAGATGCTTATCATCATCGGAATACTGGGTTTTCTGGATGCCGGGTACGAAAGTTCTTCTCACATTTTCTTGTGTTGTAGGGCTCAATTTGGACTCCCTGAATTAGGGTTTAGCGCTTGAGTGTTGGTATGGTTTTAGGGTTTAGCTATGGTTTCTTGGCATTCTGACCTGGCATTGTGGTTTCCTGACACTTTTGACCTTTGTGCTTCTCAGCATTTTAGGTTGGGGGAGGGGGTTTCATGTCATTTTGGGTTTGTTGGTTTGGTATGATCTGACATTCTATTACATTTAAATGGGTGGGTGTTACTACAGACGTGGGTGGGGCAATGTGCCATTGCATTACATGCGAGTCGGCATCATCTTTCACAGATTGTATCTCTACAACTGTTCTGTAATGTGGTTCTGTATTGTCTTAACATTGCAAAATCAGCATCCTTCACATTGTTCTAGATGCATACTAAAATTGGATATTTTACGTCAGCACTGGCATTACATATGTCTATTAGCATCAGAAGTCTGCATCCCCAATGTTTTCGCAATTAGCATCGTGTTAGTGACACTGGCCATCTATAGGGGCATGCCTGAAAGATTTTGAATTTGGAACTTTTCGATTTGATGTTGTGAGATAAACGTTGCCACTACTAGAGAGTCTTGTTTCCTTCACATTTTGGGCTCAAGTACAATCATCTGTTGCTTTGCACTTTGACATCTTCATCTTCAACAGTATGTGCAAATATTCATGGTCATCTTCCATATTGCTCTGCTATTTGTAGTGGGTATGTGGATAGACAATGCTTCAAGTGGGCATGTGTGAGGCATTTCTAATATGAATAATGAGATTGTGCTGGAGGGTTTCATAGCATCAGAACTCTGAATACTAACTCAGCTGATGTCTTTGTAATCTGTTCTATACTGTGGAACAGTTTTAGGGGTATTAGGATTTGAAAGCGGGTTATTCGTTTGAATTGGTATAGTGAGGTCAGGTCTCATATTTGAATTTATGTTGCGAGATGGGTGAATTCGGGGCGTTGGTCCATCTGAGTTTCATATACTCTCTGTAAATTTGTGCTCAATGCAACAGGTATAGTGGAGATTGGTCTCGAATCGGTGTAATTTCGCAGGAGACAGAGTCGATATTGCGCCTTGCTGCATATGGTGTGGTTCCCTTGTCTCTCTACCTACTTTGGCTTATTTCCAATCCTTCAAACCAGGAATCGGGATAGCTTAGATCGGTTTCATTGTATCTTGTATTTGTCAATACAAGCAAAGTTGTTCATCTTGTTGACTTGTTCAATGAATCCTATGCATCTACTGCTTTAGCTCGTGCTTAATCGTTCCTAGTTATCCATGCAAAGCAAAATGGATGGGCTTTTGCATGATCTTATGGTGCATGATTGAACTATTCGCCTCACGGTGGGTTACGCCACATTGTTCTAACAAACTCATGGTATGTCGAACTTATGGAACTTATAGAACAAGATTATATGCTAGAAGAATCTTTGCTACTAGCATGGTGTACATCTGGCTGTATATGCGTCTCTTGTTGAAATAGGTGCCAAATCCAGAGCAACTGAGCCAAGCCAAAAATGAGGTTTTAGGATCTTTTTTAAGAAGCTTGGTACTATTAGGAGCCAAGTGGATCCTTGTTTACATGATCCTATCGAGTGAATGGTTTCTTGTCAGCATATTGCTTTGGGAAGGAGCTGACCAAACTATAGTGCGAGATGGCAGTTGTTGTGAATCATATCCGTTGGCATCGTGAGCCATGGCCAACGATGGTCGGCTATTAGATTAAAGAAGCAGTAGACCTCTCCACTTGTGCTAGTAATAAGATCCCTTTCGCCATCGCTTTCGAACCACTCGACTTCCCAGACCAAACCAGCTACCAACGGAAAGTGACATGAAACCTTCTTCTTTTTCTTCTTCTTATGTTGTTGTTGCTACTGCGGAAAGATTAAATTAAAATGATACAAAACAGAAAGTATGTACAGATGCGTTGCCAAGTCAACAGATTGTAGATCAATGCCCTCCCCTTAACGGATTACAGATCGATCGTGCTTGATATTGTGTGTCGACACGGGAAAACATGGCGACATTTTGGCAATGTGTTATTCAGGACTTTCCTTGCCTTCTTGCTTTTCCTTGCTTTTCTTGCCTCTTTTCTTGCTTTTCCCCCTGCAAACAATTTGCCCAATATTACAAATGTAGTCTCTCTTCTTCTTCTTCTTTTTCTTTCCATGCCTTCCTTGCTTTCCTTGCTTTTTCTTGCTTTTCTTGCCTTCCTTGCTTTTCCTTGCTTTTTCTTGCTTTTCTTGCCTTCCTTGCTTTTCCTTGCTTTTCCTTGCTTTTCTTGCCTCCATTGACTTGCTTGGTTTTCTAGCGTTTCTAGCTTTTCTTGCTTTTTCCCTTGCAAACAATTTGCCCAATATTACAAATGTAGTCTCTTCTTCTTCTTCTTCTTCTTCTTCTTCTTTTGCTTTCCTTGCCTTCCTTGCTTTTCCTTTCTTTTTCTTGCTTTTCTTGCCTTCTTGCTTTTCCTTGCCCTTTCCCTGCTTTTCTTGCCTTCATTCACTTGCTTGCTTTTCTAGCTTTTCTTGCTTTTTCCCAATATTACAAATGTAGTCTCTCTTCTTCCTCTTCTTCTTCTTCTTCTTCTTCTTCTTCTTCTACTTCTTCCCTTCTGCCTCTGCCTCTGCTTCTGCTTCTGCTTCGTCGCCATAGCTCGCGCTCTCTGAGAGACTACCCGATTGTGCTGAGCAATCCGAGCGGCCTTCAGAACGAAGAAGAAGAGGAAGAAGCGGCGGCGTCGGCGGCGTCGGCGGCCGCCGCAGAATCGGGAGCAGGCGGAGCAGGAGAGGAAAGGAACCATACCTGTGTGTCTCCTCTCTCTCTCTCTCTCTCTCTCTCTGCTCGCCTCCCAGCCTCGCCGCCGACGCCGTCCTACCGCTCCCGAGGAAGGGAAGTGATCCATGGCCGCCAATTTCCATCACTGGGAAACGGATCCCTTCTTCTTCGCTGCCGAACAGGTCCAAGATTCCGTGGACAGGTTCGTACATGACTCTTCCTCTCAGCATTTGTCCCTTCCTCCCCCCTTTCATTTCCTTTTTCTTTTTGTTTTATGGGCGGCTGGATGGAATCTGGATGTACCTCTGTTCTTTCGGGTGCTTCTTGCTTATGTTCCATTCTGTGCTTCGTTCAGGCTCGGATCTATGTACCGGTTTTGGATGCAGAGTAAAACGCCCATGTCTGAAGCTCAAGGAGATAAAGAGCTCATGTCTCGTCGAAGAGATCTAGGCACAGCCCTTGATACGGCAAAATGGCAGGTTTGTCTCAATTGCCTTTTTAGGAAGCGACTATGCTTGAATGCTAAAATGCGCTCGCTGTGTTCTGTTTGTCTCAATTGCCCTGTTTGGTGACAATTGAGAATAAGGTTAGGGTAGGTTAGGCTTAGGGCTACAGTTTAAGTTACAGTATGTACTTATATGCATGTGCCCATTAGTTTCGTTTTGATATTATGAATATAGATGTAAATTCAATCGTACATGTATACAGATGCCCATTAGGTTCTTTTTAGGGTTATGAATATAGATGTAATTCTGCCGTACTCGTGTGCATA